>MINK01172005.1:20055-47148 GCA_001735545.1 Phormia regina
AGAAATTTATTGAAATTAGATTTTTACGTAGCTACGTGACTTTTTGACAACCCTGTACTTTATTTTTTCTGCAAAATAACCAAAGAACAGGGTTGTTTTACACAATGTAGTTTTCAATAATAGCACAAAATTGTTCCTGAAAAATAAACGGGACATCAACATTACATAAACAACCAACTAACCCGGCCTTAACAAAATACAAGGAATTGTTGTTTTTGTAGATGTGCGAGTACTTTAAAATTTTGATATGTTAGTTGTGTAGAGAAATCTTATCACAACAACCTCATAATATTTTCATCAGCACAAAAAAAGACATTTAACTTTGATTGCTCGAACAATTGTTCTAACATTAACAAGCATGTGCGCGAAAAAGTCTAGTGTAGACCGCAAATAAGATTTAAATAACGAAAAGTAGACTTTATTTCCTGTTGACGACACTTTTGATAGATATGGCAATACTAATTAAACACCAGGTGTTTGCAATAAAAAAAACAACAACAACAACATACTTTACTACAAAGTTGTTGTTGTTTTTGTATTGCATTTTGCAATGTTCAATTGAGATAAAATCGGTGATGCCAAATAAATTCATAACAATACACCCACTGAAAAAAATATGCATAAAAAAACAGTTAAAAGCTTAATTTTTCAATATATTGTAATAAATAAAATTAAATAAGCATTTTAAAATTAATTAATCTAAATCTTGCACATTTATACATGTATACATCTACAATAATCCTGGATATCCTTAAAAGACAGGAAAAAAATAATACCTGGCCACTCTACGGCAAGTAAAAAGTGGACGACAACAAATAAAATAACAAGAAAGAACAATATACAATAAGCGTATTTAGTGAATATTTATTTTTTAAGTGATTTAAATTGTTTGTTTCGTTACTGTCAAGAAACAACCAACAGTAATAATAATTATGAGAAGATTACGTCGTCACTATATAAAATTTGTAATTTTAATTTTATTTTGCGGGACCGGTGTCTTGTATTTTACAAGAACCACTGAAGATGTGGACAGACAAAGTCAAATGTGAGTACTATATAAATATGATTTCAGTTTTCAAGTATGCACATTAATGAGACGTTGGTGAAACATTTTAAGATAATTAAAATATCTTGTGTACATATCTAAAGTATTTAATTAAAATGACTGCGATACATTTGTATTGGTAAACAAAATATTAAATTATGATTGCATTGGATAATATCCCTTAAGGGAATTTACGCCCTAAAGACTTTGTCAATAATAATGTTTTACATTTGTTATAGATTTACAACATTTTATTTTAAAAGGTCTGAACAAATATAATATTATATACATATAAGGTATTAAGAAAAAATAATAAAGATTTCAAGTATTAATTATACATAACCACTGTTCTATTTTTAATGCACTACAGTATAAATAATATGAAGTATTATGTATATTAAAGTGCCTTGATTTGTATGGAAACAAAACAAGTTGAAAATAACCCCCCTAGAATTAAAGATTGATATGCTTTGAACTCATTCCCAAAATATTTCGGTATCTCGTAAAATAAGGATTTCGATCAACAGTATACACAATTTTTAACTTTTTTGCTCAACATTTTAAGAATATAAATATCATCACATATTTGAAACATATGTATGTGTGTACGTACATACAATATGTGTAGTAAAATGCTTTCTAGTCAATTTTAAAATCTCAATTTAAAATCTTTAATACATGAACTGATATCAAAAATAAATTCCGAATATCTTAAGACCTTGCGGATAATTGTAACATTTGATACTTGTGTATATAAAATTTAAAAACTTGAAAAATACAAAAATTTTAAGATTAGGCTGATGTGCAAATTAATTCTATTTTTTACATACTTTTTTCTAGAGAAAAAATTAATTAGTTGCTTGTGTATTTAAGTATGAAGGACATTTAAACACGAATTTCAACAGAAATGATTATTAACCCTTAAGAGTATGAAGAAAGTCACCAAAAAGTAGATCAAATTTTTATATTAATTTATATTATCTTTATGATTTATAAAATTATATGCTTCAATTTTAGCCACTCTATACTTGGTTAAAACTATTTAAACACTTTTTTGTTTGAAGATAGCGATGTACCATATGTGACACGCTATGCATTTAAGCGTTCACCAGTTCACCATTTTATCAAAAGTTTAACCCTAAAAGAATAATAATTATAATCGAAATTAAAGAAATTTTAAAATATGAGTATAATTTATTTTATTAACAAATTAAAATTCGTTTGAAATTTTTACATCATCTTCGTTCTTACTTTTGAACGTTATTTTTATTTTTAGATTTATTTCTCTATACAAATTATTACATTCTATTTTATTTGTTAAATATTGACTATTTATTACTGGTAAGACTGAAAATAAAAAATGCTTAACACTATAAATTTTATTGTACAAACATATTATCTACATATGTATGTTTATTTTTATTTCTATTGAGAAAATATGTATAATAAAACATTTAAGCACAAATTACAATATTAGACTCATTTTAATAATAATATTATAATAAACACAGAATAAAAAAAAAAAATACAAATTAAAGTCGATAATAAAATATATGTATTACCACGACATGTACAAACAAATAAATATAATTTACACTAAATTTAAAAGATCCTCGGTAGTTGTTAAGTAACAATTACTTCGGACACTTTTCTGGGGCTAGCAATTGTTGCGAAATGTACTGCCCATATTACGATCTGTGGAGACCATTGAAGAACCTGCAGCAGCACCTGCAGTCGTTGGATTTGTTGCTATTGCATTGGAATTTATGTAAATATTATTTGTTGTCGTGGTTGTTTGAGGATGGAGTTGTGTTTGCTGTTGTTGTTGCTGTGGGGTTTGATGGGGCTGGTGATGAACTATATGCGTTGTTGTATTGTTTTGGCCATGATTTTGTGCTTGAGCTTGAAGTTGTAATATCTGTTGAGCTGTTAGTAAATGTGTGGGTATTATAACTTGTTGTTGATGATGTTGTTGTTGCTGCTGCTGTTGTTGTTGATGTTGTTGCATTTGCAAGCGCAATAAATTCAATTGATTTGCATTTATAGCAATCTGTAAAAAATTTTAAAAATATTTTAATTAAATCATTTTATTATTGAAGTGTATTCATTAACTTACTGGCATGTTGGCTAATTCACCATTTGGAGTCAACATTACTTGTTGTAACAGTTGTACTTGTTGCTGTTGCGGATGTTGCTGTTGGTGGGCCTGTTGTTGATGAGCTATATTTTGTAGCAAAGCTGTTTGTTGCTGATGTTGTACCACATTTGCAGCCTGTGTGGCTGCAGGATTAGCTGCTGTTAAAATTAATTGTTGAGGTTGCTGGGCCACTAAATTTAAACTTGCTGCCGTTAGGGGAGTTCCAGCAGTTAAACCATTATTTATATGTTGTTGCTGCTGCTGGTGTTGTAGTTGTAATTGATGTACTAATTGAGCTTGACCAGTTTGTTGCCCTGGAAGTGTGATAAAATATTGTAAATGCTGTTGTGGATGAGCAGTTTGTTGTATAATTTGTAGTTGTGGTGCGGGATGGTTTGTTGTTGTTGCTGCTGCAGTTAACATTTGTGTTGGTTGTGTTTGTGTTAAGGTTCCCGCAGTTGTCGCTGCAGCCGGCTGTGCGGTAGAAACACCAGTCGTTGATACATTTTCGACTGGCAAACCTGTAACGTTTAAGATTTCCCCAGTTACCACATTTGAAACGGTGGTTGTCATTGTTGAATTGCTGCTAGCTGGAGAATTTGTTGCTGATGCCGTTGTATTATTGTTCGTGGACGTGCTATCACTATGATGTCTCCTATGATTTGGTGGTTTTATATCTTCTCTTGGCACAATATCAATTAGAAAATCAAATTGATCATAATTAGCTATAGCTTGAGCAATATCGGATCTTTGCAATGTACGTCGCTTACTTTCGTCTGTATGAATCCAAGCCCTCATTGTAAGTTCTTGAATGAAGAATTCACATGCTTTGGCAAAAAGTGTTGGAGCTTCAGCTGCTATCATTTTAGCATTTTCATCCAATTTCATTATTTTTTTAATACGAGCCAATGGTAGAGACTGATGTTTTGAGTCAATAACGGCACTCTGTACCTCTTGTAGTATAGTTGGCCAAAAAGTTTCTATAGTTGGTGGTGGTTTACGGGGCTGTTGCTGTTTGGAGCTTTTTCCTATTTTTTCTTTTGGTACGGTGCCAGTATTTGTGTTAAGATTTGATATGGATGTATTTTGATCCAATGTAGAACTATTGGCAATTGTAAATGTGTTACCGCCACTTTCTGTAACGACTGTAATGTTGCTGTGGCTGTTGCCATTATTATTGTTGTTGTTGCTATTATAAGACAGCATATCGATATTTTGTAACCTAGTCTGTGACTGTGTGATATGTTGCTGTTGATGTTTTACACCACGACTTACAGCACTATTAGATGTTCCATATGATGAGGGAGGCTGTGACATACCGAATTGTTTTTTATGGGAAATTAAACAAACACTCACTTTTTATTCTTTTCAAAATCTTAAAGACATTATATATAACTTTTATATACTATATTAATCTTTAATATTAGCATGCAATTGCAATTATAAAATTTACTATTCACAACTAAGTGCTGGCTGATTGATTGACAGCACGCCAGCCACTTTATTTCTTGTGTCTATTTTTCCATTTAATCTCTAATATTACAATTATTTATTTTTTCAATGGTTTGCACAACTTTTTGCAACTTTAAAAATTCGTTTTGTTATTTATTTTTTTATAAATAATTCTGTAAATATAAACTATTAAATAAATCTCACTATAATTAATAATAAACACGTACAGCTTCTTCTTGTAAATTGTAAAACAAAAAATGCAGGGTTGCAAACGTCAGGTACATATTTCACATACCTTTCTATACAACATTGCTCAATACATGCGTAATAAATGTTGCCAGAGTATTATTTTGAAAATAAACGTTTTTATATTTATAGACAAATAATGGAACGTTCCATACGATCAGTTATGAATCAAGTTGAATGTCGTATGCCAGAGTTACCAATCGATAATCCAGAATTAAATAAATTTTTTCATACTGTAGACAAAATTGACTGCGGTAATCCCAATGATGATTGGGTAATGTGTGAAGTAAGTGATATTTGTTTAGGAAAAGAATAAAATTAATTTATTAATATATTTGTAGAAATCTATATGTTTTGTTAAGCCCGAAGCTATAGCAGCAAATGGTGATATAACTTGTACATTTACGGATATAATACGTAAAAGTGACTTTAGAGCACGCTATGGAAAATCGGTTAAAACAAAAGAACCTTATATATTGCAAGCATCGGACTTTGTTAAAGTTCTTTGTACTGCAGAAAATGGTTTTAGGTATTAAAATTCTATATTAAAAAAAACAGACATGTATATAAGATTTATTTGCTTCTTTCATGATAGTTGGTTTGGTATGGCTTATGGTATACGCGATGGTATTGAAAATACCTTAATTCATAAACCTATACCACCTCCATTGAATAATGTTAACCCAATGAATGTGCTGGATCCACCCTCCGAACTTCCTGCCTACTTTAATGTTCTAATGTTTGGTTTTGATTCTCTAAGCCGAAATACGTTTATGCGAAAATTACCCAAAACTTATAAGTATCTTACAATGGAACTCAATGCTGTAGTACTTAAGGGTTATAATATTGTTGGTGACGGCACACCGCAGGCTTTAACACCAATTTTAACCGGTTACACAGAACTCGAAATGCCAGAAACACGAAAACGCATGAGTAATGCCCTACCAGTGGATCAAGCATATCCCATGATATGGAAAGATTTTGAAAAACGAGGTTATGTAACTTCATTCAATGAAGATATACCGTCGGTGGGTACTTTTACATATCGCTTAACAGGTTTCGAAAAACAACCAGTTCATCATTATTTACGCACATACTATCTGGAAGCCGAAAATATTTTAAGTTCCAGTAAAGAGCATTGCATAAATCATGAAGCGACTCACTTGACTATGATGGAGTATACGAAAAATGTAATGTCTGAAGATACTATTCTATATTTTAATGATTTTTTAGTTATTTGTTATTCTTTTTATAGTTTATGGCAAAATATAGCGATACTCCAAGATTTGTTTTTAGTTTTCACGGTGGTCTTTCTCATGATTCTATAAATCAAATTGAATCTGCCGATGAAGATATTGTTTCCTGGCTTGAAACTTTAAAAGCTAAACAGTTATTAGATAATACTATATTGATATTTATGTCGGACCATGGTATAAGGTATTAAATCACAAATGTTTTGATGTTCAAGAATTACATTGATATTTCATTTAATTTTCTTTAGATTTACAGAAATACGTGAAACTTTACAAGGTAAACAGGAAGAACGTTTGCCATTTTTCAGTTTCGCATTTCCCGATTCATTTATTAAGCGATTCCCTCAGGAATATGACAACTTTGTAAAGAACAGTGAACGTTTATCTACACCATTCGATATTCATGCAACACTTCAACATATTTTAGGTAAACTGGAAATTCTAAACAAATTCTTCTAAATGATAAAAAAATTATTTAATTCTTACAGAACTTCAAAATATAAAATTTACACCCACATCTAACGAGTTATCATCATACGATATGCCAGGCGAAGAATCAACCCATTCGGACCCAACGCCAAATATTGTTGTTTCCGATTTGGCTAAACATCGTGCAATATCACTATTTACACCAGTGCCCCAAAATCGTTCATGTGCTGATGCTTATATAGAACCACACTGGTGTGCCTGTCTCAATTGGCAACAACTGAATGTTAGTTCAGACATGGGCATATTACTTAAGGCAGCCCGTAGTATACTAGATGTTATTAACAATACGACTCAACCATTTCGTCAGTATTGCGAACCTTTACATTTAAAACGCATCAATTGGGCATTACTTTTAAAGCCCCACCAGGAGTTGTTATCATTTAAGCACAATTTAGATATGGATGGTTATTTATCCGATTTAACTGGAACATCTCGTACGCCTGAAGTATATTATCAGTTACAAATTTTAGTTTCACCCGGCGATTCACTATTTGAAGCTAGTGTCTCTTATAATCTAGATAATCTAAAAATGCACACAAAACTTTCTCAAATATCACGCGTAAATATTTATGGTACACAAGCAAACTGTATCTATGAACGCAATCCGGAATTGCGTAAATATTGTTATTGTAAACAATAGCTGAACATTTCAAAATAATTGCACAAATTAATTTCTACTTAAACTAAGTAGATTTTAAATGATTTATTCTCTTACCCCAATTCACAAAGTTATATGTTATTAGCAGGGCAACCAATATAATATGCTCGAAAAAATGTTTTAGCGCATAAATGCACTTAAATTGGAAAATATGCGTTAAGAATTATTTAATATTTTCTGAAAACATTCGTAAAAAATTATTTGAAAAACTTAAATTTTTTACAAAATATTGGAACAAAAAATCTAGTTTTCACCAAAAATTCAAATATATACCAAAAATTGAACTTTAAAAATTACAAATTTTCAAAATTTTAAGATATGAAATTTTTTACAAAAAAAATAAAAAATTCTTACTAAAAAAATGTTTACTAAAAACTAATTTTTTTTCAAAAATTTTCACTATAAATTTCAACAAATTTAAAAATTTTTATCAAAAAAGATTTAAATTTAAAAATTCTAATTTTCACTTTCACAAAAACCCTAATTTTTATCAAAAATTCTAATCATTAAAAACCGAATTTAAATTCTCATTAAAAATTAAATTTTTTTGTAGGCAAAATTTTGATATTCTGATAAATAATTATAATACTAACAAATAAGATTGTGAATTGATCTCCGTCTTAAAAAATATTTTCTTTTTAAGTTTAAATTATTTTAATGCGATTTTTCCGCTCTCTCTCTCTCTCTCTCTTTAGGTTTTTAAAGCAAATGTTAATACATTCTAGTTAAGCATGAAAAGTCTGTCAGTCATTTATAGAATATTAAAAATTAGTTGCACCTAGTCTGTAAAATTAAAAACAAAAACAAACATTACATACATTCAGAATTAAATATCTGAACATGTTACATGTCATATTTTTAAGACTCTTAGGGGAATTTCTATTTAATTTCAATAATTCAAAAATTTCTGTATTTCAATTCTATTCCTAAGAAATCAGATATGATTTTTTTTTATTAGGAAGATGTATAATAATGTTAAAAAATCAAATTGAAACCCCCTATTATATATCGAATTATTTATTTCTTTACTTTAAGAATCAAGTATGCAAATATTTATATTTTTGTAATTTTTAAGAAAATAAAAAAAAACCGCAGTGTTAATAAATAAATGCTCAATCAAAAGGGTATGTGTTTTTTGTTGTTTTTCTTATATGTGGTGTATAAAAATGCGTTTATTTTTTTGTCTTAACAATGCAGTTATTTTTCCATAAAAAAAGAATTGAACAAAGAAATTAATTTCTTTTTTTTTTAGTTTGTTTTTGAAAACCACAATAGTATAAATGATGAACTTTTTTTTAAAGTTAAATGGACTGCTGTGCCTTGGTTGTAATTATAGTAATTATTTATATATGTATATTTTTGAAAGTTGTTTTTATAGCTCCCCATTGTATTTCCATGCGGGCTTAATTGAATCATACTGCAGTTAGGGGAGCTAGTCTTTGATCAAGAAATTTAATAAATAAACAATTCAAATTTTACATTTGTTTAAAATTATTTAGAAACAGGAGCTTGTCTGTCCACAACTGGTTGTATAGTTTTACCTCCGAAGATTTGACCCCAACCGATCAAACTGTAAAGAATGAGAAAAAATTGTTTGCTAGTAAAGTTTTTTAAATAATAATTTAAAAAAAAATACTTACCGCCAATGTTTTTCAACACGACGACTAAGAGCAATTTTTTCACCCTTTTCCGTACAAACAGGTGTGGTTAAAACAATTTTAGCCAAATCTCCTCTTGTGGCTATGATACGACCACCGGTACTCAAAGAACCAATGTTAACTAAAAGAATTTCGTTCTTTTGCAATTTCTCAACACGAGCACCCTTCTTATCGCCATCAGTACGTACACCCAGCAAACGACGCAGCAAATAGTACGAAATTTCCAATTCAATATAAATGTCAGGCAATTGGCCAACAGCACCTAATACTTGACCAACCAAACGATCAGCACGACACAGTGTAGGATCGATTTTTGTACCAACACCAATTAAACCTCCAGGAACGGCATATTGTAATTCATTTGTTTCGGCATACAGGGAGACAATACGCGAGAAGATGGGACGACAAGTGATGTTGCCTTCACTGTCCTTGGTGACTACACCAGGACGTACTTCAATTTCTTGTCCAACTTTCAAGACACCACACAAAATTGAACCACCAGCTACACCACCCTTTAAATCGTTAACTTCACAACCGGGTTTGTTGACGTCAAAAGAACGGATTACAATTAACCTGGGAGGTGCATTGAAGTCACGTTGTGGAACAGGGATCTTTTTAACAATGTATTCGCACAACACCTAAACGCACATACGTTATTTTGGTAAAAAAAAATAAAAACCATTATTACAAAATGGTTAAGTTAAACAAATGAAGCTTTAAAATCTACATACATCAATATTATACTTCAGTTGAGCCGAAATGGGAATAATGGGTGCACCCTCTGCCACTGTACCTTGCACGAATTTCGTAATGTCTTCGTATTGTTCCTTGGCCTGTGACTCTTTAACCAAATCAATTTTATTTTGTAAAATCAAAATCTGTTTCAGTTTCATAATTTCAATAGCAGCCAAATGTTCTGAAGTTTGAGGCTGGGGACATGACTCATTTCCGGCAATCAAGAGCAAAGCGGCATCCATAACAGCGGCACCGTTCAACATAGTAGCCATAAGAATGTCGTGACCAGGACAATCGACAAAACTTACATGGCGTATCAATCTAAACCGACCTGTGCACGAGGGACGAGTACAAGGTAAACTGTCGTCTTTGCTAGAACTGTCAGAAACGAAACATGCAGGTCGTGGACATTTAGGATTGTCGCATTTATAAATTTTGGCATTGGCGTAACCTGAATATAAGACAAAAACATTTCAAATGAAATGATTAATGCAAAAAAGAAAACTTCCTATGTAACATTTATCTCTGGTCATATTTATTTCAAGCAAAAAATTGTATAAATAATAAAACTACAATGATGATAAAGAAGAATTGTTAAATGATAGTAAAATATAATCAACTTAATTACTATAATAATAAGCATGAACTTAAAAATAGTTATTAAATTTAAAAATATCAAATATTATAATGAAAGTAGTACAATTTCAATTTGTTTCTTTTTAGTCACAATTAAACTATAAAACTTAATTAAAAACAGATTTGTGAATGCTTTTAATAAAATAATTAAAACAGAACTTTGCGACAATTTGGGGCTCCGCAACGACAAGTAACTTTTTCAGCATCCGAAAGATTTTCATATTCATCTACTGCTATATCGCCACGTATATAGTCAAATGTTAGTTCTTCGCCAGCCTTAATTGGTCTTAGAGTAAAAAATGCCAGACGAGGCATATTGATATCAAGATTGTCAATCCAAAAGGGAAAAACGGAAAGATTGGGATCACAGGAATGGTTAAAGAAATGGGCTATATTGCCATATAATGCAGCATCAATGGTATACATACTATCTGTGTTATTGTAGTCCAAATCGAAAAGATATGTTCGACCTATTGCATCGTACTGCTTGCCACGTTCGTTGGCTTCCTCACATGTTATAATCTCACCCATGTATTCACTTACATATTCACCTTTACGCAAAGGTTTCTCTGTTCTTACGCCCCAACCGCGTCCATTTGAAGTCTTAAACAGACAAAGTGAATTTTTGCGACCTCTTTGAATAACACGATTTGGACAATCGGCAGTACACTGACACTTTGAGTTGCACTCATAAATAGCTTCTCCCGGATAGATACGTAGACGTCCACTCTTTTCATAAGCAAAATAAGTATTTGCCATACGTGCACAGCACTTTTTAGAGGGAGCACAACCGTCTTCACACTTACATCCTATAGGGGGAACATTTGTTATTTTCACGCCAGTAGAGGGAAAATTCTCGGATATATATTCGAAACTGGGGTCTAGAATATCAAAATCTACATTGTTTTCCACAGTTATGGGAGCATCACGTTCTACCATATTCATTCGATTTTGCCATTCTTGTAAGGAACTAATTTGTTGTTTTCTTTTATAATACCATGGTTCTAACAACATAGCATGCAATATGCGACGTCGAATTTTTTCCGGTTCCCTTTGATTCCGTGATCTGGCCCTTATAAATTGTGACAATAATATTAAATCGACTTTCAATTTTAAGGGATCATAACTGTCCAAATCTTGTAAATTTATATCGGAAGCCTTTAACGCTAAAGATTCTCTTTTTATTTGTTCGGCAAAGTCTTCTCTTATTTTTGCTATAAAAGACTCGTACAAAATCATCATGCTTTCGACAAAATCTTCTAGTATTGCACATTCAAATAAATTATTTAAACTTTCCCACGTATTTTCCTCTTTGGGATAATTTAGCCACTTAACATAGAACAAGGGCTCTCCATTAACTGACTCCAAACTTTCAATCTTTTCAATAACATACTCTTGCTTTAGTTTTTTAGCTGATTTAGATGAGGTACTGCTGACAGAGCTTCTACGGCGTTTTTGGGCTTTTTGTCGTTCAACTTCATTTTCAACATTTGATTTGACTAAACTTACGGCTAATGATTTTAGTGGAGTACGATTGCGCCGTATGTACGTATCTCCACTGCAAATGGAAGAGTTATCATTAAGACTCTCATAACCACTACTGGGACTTGTGGAAGGAACGCGTGTTCTCATTATATCTGGTGTAATAGACAAAGTAGAAGATGGAGGACTTTGTTCGCGATGTCGTAATGCTCTCACCAATTGCTGTTGTTTTTGCCGTTGCCACTTCTTAGCATCCTGGATAGCCTCAAATTCTCGCAATAATTTGGGGGACGCTAGTAAAGCTTTGATGCGTTGTTGGCTTATGCGTTCTGCAAAATTTCCCGACACGCAAATGCACACCGAAAATTTCCCGAAACGCGGAAAGAACCGAAAAAATGCAAACAAAAAAACGGAAAATAAATTAAATTGCTGGTAAATGAATACAACAAACTAAAACAATGATACAAAATACTAAAATAAAAAAATGTTTTTTACTAAAAAACCAAATTTATACCCTATCAATTATTTAAAAACGAATAATAGCTTTTTAGTTTGAAATTAAGCGATTATATAAACGAAAAGTTTTCCAGCAATTTATTAATACTAACAAGTGATATTATTAAAAAAAGAGAAATTTTGCAGAACGCATTGCTCACCCCCAAAAGATAGTTGAGTTTACGAGGTTTTTGTAAGCTTCATTAAATTTTAAATTATAATTAAATTAAGGATTGTTATATCCTTTCATAAATTTTATGTTAAAAGTTAAACAATCTGGTGAAAAGTCTTAAAAATGAAATTGTACATTCTGTTAATTTGCTTACGATGAGTTCAATGTAGTTTATTAAAAAATAATAATTAATGTATAAGTTAAATAAATGATAGGGAATAAGATTGATTTTAAATAAAATTATAAATACATTTTACATTCCTTGAAATATGTTTATGACTAGAGATAAATAAATTTTTTTTTTCTTTTAAGAATGTTTAAAAATATATACAACATACGCAATGTCTAATAAGCTACGGCTTATACCTGTAGCCTCTTTGAAAGTAATTAAATTCTTTTACATATGACCTAACTAAAACTTACCGAGTTTAATGGTAATATTTCTTTCCAATTCATTTTTAAAACGTACAGTTTGTACACCAGAAATGGCCTTAACGACTGTGGATTTACCGTGAGCTACATGACCAATTGTACCAATATTAATAGTAGCTTGGCGTGAGATTACCTCCGGTGATAAAGGAGTTAAATTGCTGACATCCTATAAAGAGAAAACAAATGATTAATGGATCATATTGCGAATTATTTGTCAATTAGCAATAAAAAATAAAATCTAACTCTTCCGCAAACAATAGTTTGGGTCCGAAAGAAAACATCGAATTTGTCGTGGCAAATTTTGAGGTTAGAATCATCAAATTCAAAATTGCATCAGAAAACAAATCTCGTTAATGATTAGATAGCTTTGAACAATTTTTAAAATGTGGTATGTATTTAAATCCATATTGTAAGGAAATTCCCACGTAAACAAAATGTCCTCCAAGAGTTGCCAAAGAAAACGCCACGTGCAGAAAACCAAGCTACGCAAAATTTGTGAAAACTCCATGTTTTCATTAAGCCCATTTGCCTTTAGATAGACATTTTTAGCAATAGGGTTTGGAACATGGAATAACTCACAAGTTAATATCACAATTCATTTGATTAAACACTTTTGGAATTTTGTTGTCTTAATTTTTTTCCTAGCTGCAGCAGTGGTGTTAGATTCGCTTTTTTTAAATAGCATTTTTCCAAGACTTACCAAATTGCTAAGATCCTGCTGTTGCAAATTTGTATTGACACCAATTTGAGTTTCCGCAGTGGACATTTTTTAATTGTTTATTTTTACACTTATCCAAATAATTAATAAAAGTATTCCACAAACTAGTTACGCCTTTGACATCAAAATTTACCGATATTAAAAAGAATTCATGAAATTTTCTTTTTGAGCGGAACGATTTTTGACTTTCTTATGGGAGTAAAAGAGACAAATATATTTCTTTAAAAAACATATTTTTATGTTGCCAGAGTTAAATATAATAGAAATGCCAGAGAAAATTAGAAATTAGTAATACCACAGTTTAATTTAGTTAAAGCGGTTAAAACGCATAAAAATTTCCTTAAATTAATAAAAAGATTTGTTCAATATTAAGATTTGTCAAAAATGTTAATTTTAAAATATTTACTTATCGTCTGAATAAAAATTGTTTGATTATGAAATATTTTTTAAAATACCAATGCAAAAATAATATTTAATATGTGTTACCATCCCAGCAAAAAATGTTGAAATTCTTCAAAAAGAGAACATTTTCACAACTTCAAATGTGGAACACAGTGCATATTTTAAACGTTTTTAGTTCTTAATAATTACTTCCAAAAAAGTGAAAAATAAATGAATTTATAGCGGAAAAAAATTTTAATAATTTCTAACAAAATATAAATTTTATGAATTTTGAAGCATTTTTATTATTATATAATAGGGCAAAAGTAGAGTTTTTATTAAAAAATTTTATAAACATTGTTTTAAGGGAAGTACTTCAAAATGAATGAAGAAGAAGTAATAAAGAATAACATCTTACCAATGACAAACATGGGTTAAAAAAAGAACTTCTGCAGCTCTTTTTCACCACTAAGTACTTACTTCCAATGACAACACAATGTTAAAATCATAGCAGTTATCTTTTTGCTGGGTATGAATACAAGGAAAACTATGGTCGAACTGGAACCATATTTTTAAAGTATGTTTATATATTTAAACATGATTAACATAGTTAAGAGGCAATAAATATACTTGATTATATTTATATTTATTTTTTAGATTAAAATAAAACAATTAATTTGAATTTTAAATATAATATATACGTATTTAGTATTTTTTCCTATATATTTTAAACACGGCGTTTAAGAATTGACATTGTTGTTACCAACATTATGTTCTTAATAAATATAATAATACTTTTATGTATTGAAAATACTTTTTTAATACATAATACTGTTAGAGATCTTCAAATTTTTTATTTTGTTTACTAAATATTTTCGATAAATTTGAGTAAATACACTAGTAAGTCTATGTAAAAAATATAAAAATTATTTCTAGGATTTTGAAACATGGACATAATAAAATATATTTAATAATTTCAAAATTATTATAATAATTTCCAAATTATTATAATAATTTCAAGTTCAAGTTCAAGCCCGACCATTGCAGGATCTTGTGAAAGAGATCTGTATTTGCATTAAATATAAAATAAAATGACTGAAAACAGAATATTATGTCGATACCAATATTTATATGAATTTATTCACTTTTGGGTGATTCCCGAAAATGGCCTTTTTATGGGAGGTATAGTAAATTTTGGACTGATATTCAATAACATCTGAACTAAATGAATGTCCAACATGAAATTTTGCACAAATATGATGTGGAGTTACATTAATATTATATAATCGTTTTAGCATTTTAAAAATGTCGTTTTCGGAGATATAATGATTTATTTCTTGTGAGTCTTAATTTGACCTATGAACTTTCGTTCAAAGTAATTCACTATATATCATTTTTGAGGTAATGCCTTTTTAAAGCAATACAAACATTATTTTTTTTATTTTCTATAGCTTAGGAGTTATTAATAATAAGATTTTATTTTTTTTTCATAACTCCTAAACTAAATAAGGCTCCGTGCAACTCCAAATTTTATATCCATATAAAGTTATACCAATAATATATAATTTTTTAAGAATTTTAAAATATCGGGTTTTGAAATATGATAGTTTTAATTTTTTTCTCCAACTTTGACCCTTGAACTTTTGATGTAAAAAGATGTTTATTTCGTTATGAAGGTAATATCTTTGCCTTTAATATTTGAAAACAATTAAAGATCTACAATGTATATTAAAGAAGTTATTAGAAATTAAATATGTAAACATTTCTTTCGGTTTTTAAATCCTCATATATACACTTGCCAAGGTCAATACTTATAGCGAATTTCATTGAAATCGTGATGTCAAATCTGATTGCTGTCCGTTTTGACAAGGAATTACTCATTTATAGTCAATTATTTACCAATCTTTATGAAATTTGGCACTCGGGTTTATAGTTACATGAAACTTAATTGTACCAAATTAAAAAAAAAAATAGCTATAGTCAAGGGATTAGTTGTCATAAAACCCCTTTTTCCGGAGGGACATTCGTATGAGTACTAGTTGAAATAATGGACCGATCATAACCAATTTCAATAGGTTTTGTCCTTGAATCAAATTACTTTTAGTTGTGTTATTAAATCGACTCTGATAGTGATTCTAAGCCGATTGGTACAAATTATGGTGGTCTTATACCAATATTTTTGGCTGTTACAAAGATTAATATAAACTCATAATACTCTCCTCACCTATGGTGGTTTAGGATATAAATACCTATACCGGTACTGTGACCCATCTTGCGACCTGTCCTTAGGGGCTAATTAGCCACCTCCAATGACAACTCCCTGTAAAGTGACAGGTTCTTCTCATATAAAGTTTCGGAACTGGAACCGGTAATTAGCCCCGAGAACTTGCCACGTGATTAGTTTTGAGTCAGTTCTATTTACTCTAGGGACTGTAAAACAACGTACGTTAGATGAGCAATGTAATAAAAATGACAATAAAAGATGTTTGAAAAGTTAGAAATTTCCGAATTTTTATAAATTTTTTTTATTGTATTTATCTTTTGATCAGGCCCGTGATCTATTCTGTGACCTGTTCCAAGGGGGTAATAAGCCACCTCCAATGACAACCCCATGTAAAAGTGACAGGTTCCTCTCATATAAAGTTTCAGATTGGGACCAGTTACTAGACTTGAGAACCTGTCACGTGACTAGTTTTTAACCGGTTCTCTTTACTCTAGGACAATTACAGAAAATGGAAATTTAATCTGTTGAATTTAAATAAATATTGGATATAAATAAAAGAGTTCTGCTTGGAAGACAAATAATAAAATTATCATATACTTAAGTAAAAAAGGGATTTTCCCATGATTTCTTTTTTATACATATGTATGTATGTAGGTATGTGTATGTATTTAGACTAAATAAATTTCTAAATAATTATGTTAATTTATAATAAACTTTGGAATGTTTAGACCAGTTACGGAATTCATTGAAGAAGTAAAAGCTCTAACGCAACTTTTCTTCTTTTTTTTTACAATTTTGATAACAAAAAAAAAAAAAGAGACAAAAACACGGCAAATATTTTTTGACGAATTTATTTATTATGGAGATGAATGGCGCCCACCAAACAAGCGCCAACCTGAAAATGCACACACAAACGGACACATTCCACTCAATCATCTACCAGTTTATGAAGTTAAACAATCAAACATACTTACTAACAGTCAGCCAGCCAGTCAGTTTATTACTTGTTGTTATGAAGCCAAATGGAGATGGAAGTCAGCAGTCAGTCAGTTAGTCAGTGAGTTAGTAAATAAGTGAATGAGTGGCGCTTAGACATTTTATCCTTTTTTGGGACAAATTTGACAATTTTTTTAGTTGTGTTTTGGAGTTATTTGTTGCTGTTGTTGTTGCTGTTTTTGTAGTTGATGGTACAAAAAAAGAAACTGAGATTTAATAAGTTATGCATTTGGCTAACAAGACTATGACTACATTTAATATTATAGTTGAACATACATATGTGAAACTAAGACAAGGTTTTTAAAAACAAACCATATGAATTTTTATTTTTATTTGTTATTGCGATTTTTTTGTGGGGGTTTTTGAATCATAAACATGAGTCCAATGATGATTTTTTGAGGATGATGACAATCATGATTTGATATCTTGTTGGCGTTTTTATCATGTGCTGGCTTTAATATGATTTTTGTCTCCCCATTGAAGCATTTCAAAAATATTCCAAATGCCAAAAATGAATTTTAAAAATTATTTTTATCTTTTTGTAGGCTTTTAACTTTTGAATAAAAACCAAACAGGAAGTTTTCTTTTGTTCGCATACATATGTACATTTTTTCTTTTTGTAGGACCTAAGGAGTGTATTATGGTTAGTCGTTTAATATGTAACTTTTATCATAAATATTAAATATTTATTGATAATGAATTAGTTCGACTTTTTGGAGAATCTGGGTTATCTTACGTACCGGACAGAGCTTTTGTAGCCTGCCAACTTCTTACGTTCATCCTGTTCTTTGTGCTTTCGGCCGTAGTGTCCCTTTGCGAGATCATGAATCCGATGTTGTTTTCCATCTGCGTGAAGACTTTCGGAGGACACGGTACAAATGTCTTTCTCGTCGGTCTCATAGAAATTTAGGCTTTTGAGACCTTTGAGGTGGTCAGGATCCTTGTAACCGTTTCTATGTCCAAAATGTCTTGTCAGGTACATAGGTCCTTTCTATATAATCATTATTTATAGCTTTGCCAGGCACACCTTGGCTTTGAAAGTTCTTTCTTAGCGGACGGATGTAGAGTAGAGTCTGGAAAACACAGACATTCAGTGCAGATAGGAACACAGTAGCCTACGTTTACAGACGCTATTGTTTGGAATCCAGACCACAAAAAAAAAATTATAAAAGGATGTCAACTATTCCACAGACCGCTCTTAACAAAAGAAAAGAAGAAAAAAGAGAACTGACGTCGTGGGTTATGGAATGTGTGGTTCTTAATTCGCATCTTGTGTATTTTTAAGATCATGCACCGTGTCTGAAGATCCATGCCTAGCAGGGTAATCAGATATTATGAATATTTTAAAAAAATATTCCTAAATTTTGATTCAAATATTCGAAAAATAAAGATTTTGAAAAAACTGACAGCATATTAACTGAACAAACAGTTTTAAAACTGGTTGGAGAACGAAGTTGGTTTAATACCCAAATTGGGTTCATATAGTATTCGTAAATATTTTATACTTTTTAATGTTTATCCATTGAAATTATTTTTGAGGATATTTGATGTCCTATATATTAGCTGTGAACTTAGTTTTACCACGTATGGTTTCTAGTTTTGTGAGTATAGCGATTTTTTATGTGTGATAATAACCGTGTAATGGGTAGTCCATTAAAAAATTTTAGATATTGATTATGCGAAGGCTATGTCCTATCGAATTGTTTTTTTCTATACAAACTTTGCATTTATTGATGCTTTTCGTACTAAATACACTTATAAGTGTATGCTGCCACTATATCATTATTCCATAATATCTTATTAGCTTTTTTAGGAGATCCTTCAATATTTAGTTTTTATTGCCTTAAAATATTTTGGGCTTTCCATGATATAATTAACAGTGAGCTCAGTTTACTAGATCATTCGTTTCTTCATTTTCCACTACTTTTACCAAATAATGTAAAATATAGTGAAAAAAGTCCTTGTCTTGTTGTTTTCGAATGTTACTGCTCTTATTGTTATTTAAGTAACATTTTTACTGGACCTGTTTAGAAATTCTCGGATATCACGGACTAGCGCTTGAAACCCCTTATTGTTGTTAGCCAGTTCAAAGCAAATATCTATTTCTTCAATTCTACACCATTTTTTTAGTGAAAGTGAGAAAATTTCAGTTTAAATTTAGAATTTCAATTTGATATTAAGAAAATTCCAAATAAAATTGAGAATTTAAAGTTAATAACGAGAAAGATAAAAATTAAATTATGAATTTGAAGTTAATATTGCGAAATATTATTTGAAATTGAGAACTTGAAGTTAATATTGAGAAAATACTAAGTAATTTTGAGTTTGTATTTGATATTGGAAAATTTTAAATGAAAATAAGAATTTAAATTTAAGAAAACTAAAAATCATATACATATTAAGTAAAATACATATTAAGTAAAATTTACCTTTAAATAGAATATTTCTCATACATAAATTTTAAAAAATAAGCGTTAGGTCTTTTCAAGAAACCCCGTTCCCTTAGCAGCGATGAAATAGATATAATTCTATCATGGGTTGAATCAGATATTACTCTTCGTCAGATAGCTAAAACAATTAATTTGGAGTTCAATAAAACTGTTTCCATAATGCCAATATCAAACACTTGCATAGGAAATATTATTCTGTAAAAGCTATGCACATGCAACCCATTGCCATGAATACGGAGATGAATAAACATGCGGAATACGTGAATCATCTGAACAGCTTAGTAAGAGCAGATGGTGCAAATGAATGAGACAAACAAGTTATTGATAAGTGGGAAGAGACGGGTAATTAATTGTCAGAACATGAGTTAACATGTGACAATGCTTCATGACACAATCGCTTGGAACAAATTTCTGGAAATTCTCCTTTGACATTGGATTCTCCGATGAAGAATCCAATAGAGATTATATGATCCAAAATTAAGAGCATTGTGAAGTCAAAAATGAATGTAGCAGAAGTAAATCCTCCATATATTGGGGAGCAAAGAATGCTTTTCTTAGACAAAATTATTTACATTTCCAAATTATGCATAACAGGAGGAGATGGTAGCAGAGCTCTGGACTTTGGAAATATGCCAGTTGGATAATAAATTTTGAATTTTTAATTATTATATATAATTTTTTAATATTTACTTAACCTTACTGAATAAAATTAAAAATATTACTCAATTTTATATCAATATTTTCATTATTAAAAGTTTCCAAATTCATTTAAAATTTTCTCGATTTCATTTAAAATTTTCGCATTATCATTTGGAATTTTCTCAATTTGAAATTGGAATTCTTAATTAGTTTGACATTTTCCCAATATTAAAGACAAATTCTCAATATAAGTTGTTATTTTCTCAAAATTAATTTGAAATTGTAGATTTCAATTGGAATTTCCTCAATATTAACTAGAAATTCTTAATTTCATATGAAAATTTCTCAATATTAACTTCAAAATTTCAATCCTATATGAAATTTTCTAGATTTTAATATGAAATTTTGAATTTTATTTGGAATTATCTCAATATGAACTTCAAATTCTTACTTTTAATTAAAATTTTCTCAATGTTAACAAGAAAATATTAATATAATTTGAAATTATCTAAATTTTATGTAAAGTGCACCCAATTTCACTTAAAAATGGTGTAGTGAGCGGCTTTATACAGAGCGGTGTTAACATATCTTCAACTGATATATGTAAGAATATTGTTCGAACTTCAGCACTTCATTTAGTATTCTGCTATGTTATCTACTATCACCCTCATGATTTTTTGCATGAGGGTGATAGTAGAGTTGCGAAAATATGAGTTCTTTTTGGGACCAGTTGAGTTGCGAAAATATGAGTTCTTTTTGGGACCACCTATTTTTATGTGATGTATAATGGGTCTTATCAGAATTTAATTTGATTTTTTTTAAATTTAATTCTTTAAGAAAATTTATATTTGTACAATAGTATACATAAGATTCGCCTCTTGCCAATATATTTTGTATAAATTAAACTCAACATAAATAAAGTCAAACCAATATGATTTTGTCAAATTGCTTAAGTTTGGTTAAATGGACAAGAGAGTGAAGTGCCTGGAGTTTGAGTGGCGCATATCAATTGTCAAAATGTCATATGCTTGTCGCTTAAAAAAAAAAACATAAAAAGATGACAAACTTTTAAAAATGACAAACTTCCAAAATTTGGCAGCCGTATTAGTTGAAATTTTAATTACTCTTCTTTGGTCAATGGCGAAGAAGACCATCATAGTCTTAGGTTAGCTGGCGAAAATAAAACAAATAATAAAAAAAAGAAAAATTGGAACCTAAAGTGTTTTTTTATTTATTAATGCAATATGGGTGCATTAGGGCTCCAGTTTGGCGACATTATTTTGACCATCACAACAAGCGTTTGATGACTGTCTTACTATGATGAGGTTAAGCATCATTTTCGTCATCATTGGAGCCATTAACAATCACTTGTAAGTCATAAAATAAAATATGATGAGCTGCCAATGTTTTAGTTTGTTTTTGCTTTTGTTTTTTGGTTTATAGTTTTTTATAGCTTTTAACATTGGAATCAGTAGCCACCAACTAAAATCATATATGATCGTCATAATCATTTTGATATGTTGGCATTGTTAGTTTTAAGAATTGTCTGTTTGTTAGTCAGTTTTTTTTTTTTTGTTTTTGTTTTTGACGTTTATACAGGCATATTATGTTGGTATTTAAACTTGTACTTTTTGGTATTTGACTGCGGGAACTTCATAAAATTTTTAATTGATTGATTTATTTCTGAGAAGTTTCTGTTCATTCTTTCTTAAGTTGAAATGAATTTTTTCTCTTAGTGAACTTTTTACTGTTTTAAATTCTAAAATTCGTGGGGTATTTCTTCTTCTACTTTAGCAGTTGTTTTCTTTTTTTTATGATTTTTCCACTGAAGTATTTGTGTATTTTTTCGTTTTTCAAAATTATTGAGTTTTATGACTTTTATAGGGAGTTGTATGTAGCAGCTTCTTCAACATTAGCAATAACGCTTGCTAAGATTTCTGTTTTTTTTTCTTTATATGAATTTTTATGCATGTGTGCGGTAAAATGTCTGTTTTTGTTGTATTTTTTTTTTTTTTTGTAGATTTTTTATTAAAATTTTTCAATTTTATATGTTTGATGAAAAATACTAGGTGGTCATTCAAAAATTTATGGCATGAAATGTTGCATATTTATTTGGACAGGCAGAGCGTTGAACAAAATATTCTACAAACTGACTGGTTTTCATTTGTCAATTGTTTTATTTGACAAATCAATTTTTGAAAATAAAAATTATCTCTTATGAAAACCTGTAATGATTTTTTATTGAATTTTAAAGTTAATAAGCAAAATCTTAGGTTTTTTTACGCTGGTTGTAATTTATTTTCGTATGGACTAGATGGAATTATGCATGCTAAACTCGAAACTCCGATTATTTGTGTCCTAAATAATTGGAGTACTCGAGTATATTTCACTATAACTCATGAAGGGTATGCACGATTTATGTAAATGATACACTAGGTTAGGTTAGATTGCAAAGACCGCCTTCAACATCAAATGGAGACTCACTTGATCCCAGATTTCCCTTTGTGTTACCTAAAAAGAAGAAAGATGGAAAGAAAAAGAACAGCCTAGTGCAAACAGGAAGTGGACGAAGAAAGAGTAGGGGGTGTCCTAGGGCATGCAGTATAGGCTATGCATTTATCTCATGACCCAGTTTGATTTTCTGATAAACAAATCTAAACAAAGCTTGCCCTATAGGTCCTTAAAATCATCAAGGCGCGAACTACTCAAAATACGCTGTCTGTTACTTTTCACAGCAGGGCAGCCACATAGAAGATGAGCTCAAAATCTCTTCTGCAGTAGTCATTTTAACTAAGTCCCAATCGACTCGCATGACTGCCGAACTTGCAGTGACCAGTCAGTAACTCGATCATATTCCTAAGCCTCTCCTAAGACCCTTGTGGTCCAAATTTGGCCATAAAATTGTAGAGACTGAGCAGGAGTTTCTATAAACACTCTATTCACATGAAGCTTACAAAGCGCAAAGGGGACTCCACACAAACGATCAGTGTGAACATCATCTAGCATTGACTCCCATTTCGCCAGAGAATCAACAACAGTATTGCCTCTAAGAACCCCGTATCCTTTCACCCAGAGTGTTAGAATGTTAGATTTGAATGTCTTGCCGAATGCCATGTCGACGTGGAGTCGACATGGGATCCCGATCAGGGATTTAATAATAGGTTGGCTATCAGCAACAATACGAATACTCCTATTAGAAATCCTTTAAAACTTAAGCCAGATACACTGGTACCAGTTTCCTCGATAAAGAAACCACAGCCTACTTGATTCCCGATCTAATAAATAAATAAATATTAAACCCGCCTACATGAAAGAAGTTCAGACTTGAGGGAAAACTACTGAAAGTAGGTTCGTATTTATCACATCAAAATGCTTCAAGTTCCGTTATTCCTCTTTGGGGAAGGATTATTTTATCGTTATTTAATTAAAAGGGCTGAGACAAGAATTATGTAACATTAAGCCGGGCTTATTTAAGGTAGTTGCTCTAGCAAGACTTCTTAATTTTTCAAATCTGAAATATATATCTCCATTAATAACTTCTTATATTTTTATCTCCAGTAATAGTATCTTAATATACTAATAACCCAATGTATTACCAAATATTATAATTTAATTTTTTTAAATACCAAAAGATTGATTATCTTTAAATCTATTGAGTATTGAAAAGAAATTTAACAATTTAAATCCCACTTAAATACAAAAGATATACAACTTAAGCTGCTCTAAATGCCTGTTAAATTGTTTCAATATTACCGCCTACCTAAAACTCCTTGTAAAACAAACAATGGCACACCTCAAAACTATATACATACATATGTATATATTTAAATCTCTAGTCTAACTCCTTTAAAATATTGAAATATATTTAATCCTTCAAAGGAAAATATGTATATCAAATAAACAATTGTCTTGTCTTAAACGCAAAAACACAAAACTTATGCATAAACTCAGCTGGACAAGAAAGCCACACTAAAGAAAGCAACATCAAAAGACAATGCAGAAAATCCTTTAAGAATTATTCCATAAAGAAAGAAAAACAAAATATTTTATAATTTTACCGCATACGAAGAAAGAAAATTGTTTACTGGCGCGACATATACACCTACAAATCTAAGCAGCTCACACACATACACACACATGCACACAAAATATAATATAATAAAATTTCATAGCAAAACAATGGATTAAGCAAACAGGATCAATCAACAAATTGAATGCAAATAAAGTGATCGATCGTTGGTTAAGTGCAGGAGTTTGTGCAAAAAAAATTATTGTTGACAGACAGATCCTCTCGGCGGAAGAGATCAATGTATTTGTGTATGTTTGAAACTATGTAAGGAGAAGGATTAAGAAAAGTGGGAAGGTAAAACAAATATAGGATTACAAGCAAAAATTAGTGCAAGGATTATAACACTAAATCGTATAGATTTAAATGAATTTATCTTAAAATACAGGTAACAAATAATCTTAAAATGTTTTAAATGTTTTATCCTTTTTTCACTCACTCACACACACACATATAAACAAATACACTTAATATATTGACCGGAAAATCCGCTAGATAGGATTAAAATTTTTCGTTAATTTTATTGTTGTTGCTTGAAAACTCTAAAAATATTTTGCATACTAATTAAGTATGGCTTATTTATTATCCTAGCAGATTTTCTACTCTTTCCTTAAGCTTAGAAAATATGAAGGAGGAGAGGCTTAACGCACAATAGGAAGTAAGTTGTTTATCCTTTTTTCATAAATGTGTTTGTCTTAATGTGTCTGTATTTGCCATAATTTTTGCTAAAATATAAAACATTTTATCTATATTTTCTTTTTCGCCATCTCATTTAGAGTAGGATTTTCGGCAATTACCCTTTTGTTTGTGTAAAGGAGTTTTTGTGTCATGGATATACGGCTTAAAGGATATTTATCTTTATGTGGGCGTTTAATTGTATATTCCTTTCTTAAGTTTAATTGTACAAACAACCAAGCAATATATAGAAATATTTTCTTAGAATTTTCTTAATTTATGCTAAAATAGAATTTGTTATGCATCCATATGCAAATTTTTAGAAATTATTTTAGAAATCATCTTTAAAAATATTTTTAATTTATTCTGTTATGCTTTTTTCTAACGCTTACATACATATGTATGTATATATGAATATATTTTAATTGTTGTGTTAAGAAAAAAATATTTTATGGATTTTTTTTTATAGAATTGTGAAATGTGATTTCTTTTTGAGAAAAACAAGGTCAAAGGGTAAAAATTATGGTGTAAAATTTTCAAGGTTAAAATGATCTGGCGACTTTTAAAATACAGAAACGTATGCATATTATAAATCTTAAATATGTTTCCTTCAAGGAATATTAAAAATATCTAGTAATATTGTAGTCCATTTTTATTTTGTAATTTAAAAGAATATTTTTCTCACATAAATTTAATCTATTTTTTCAATAAGATAAAAATTTAATTTTCGTCTAGCTACGTAGAGAACAAATTATAGCTACGAAATTATTACTGCAAACTAGTTTATGTTTACAAGTATAGTAGGAAGCAAATTGTAGTAAATTTTAGCAATATTGTATTTGGGTGATTCCATATCAAAACGGACAATTGATATCTCCAATCTCAATGAAATTCTTATTGAAGATAATCAATTCATTTATATTTATGCTGAAGGCGATGAATTTCATTTGATATAAAACTGGAAGCATCCGTAAATCTCAAATACCAGAATAATTGTTAATGCAAGAGTCAATATCAGCAATACAACTTTTGTTTCCTGATAGTTCCTATTTTTTCCTGTTATTACTGTATATACCATTAATCTATGGATTAAATGCTACCTTAATTTTAATTTTATATATTAACAGAAAAGTATAAGAATCACCCTATTTTCCGAAGAGCTTAGATGATATTAAAAGGTAGCAATGTTTTTTAATAAATATGGAATCGTTACATGTTACAGAAATCACAACTTTTCTGTGTAAAGAATCCTCCCGGTCCAAAAATATAACGTTTCAAAAATCAAAAGGCGATTGATTTTTTTCCAAAAGTAATCACACTTTATAGCTCATAACTTCTAAAATATATATTGCACAATTCTTATTTTTATTTCATTTAATAGAAGAACTCATTGACTCTAAAAGGACAAGTTAAACAAAGGTCAAAATTGATAATATAAAGATTAAAGACTAATATCTCAAAAAACGGTATTTTAAAATTCTTAAAAAAATACATATATTGATAATAAAACCCTCCTCAATATTTGTATCAAATTTCAAATTAGTTTAGTAGTTATCAAGCAAAATAAAGAAACAAAAAAAAAAAAAAAATTTTTTTTGTATGTAAAATTTAAAATNNATTGGAGCCTCTATTAGTTTAGTAGTTATCAAGCAAAAAAAATTTTTTTTTATGTAAAATTTAAAATATTTACAAACATTTTTTGGAAATTATTTTCTATGAGCAAATATTTAAAAAAATTAAATTTTATATAAAAAATTTGACTGATTTTTCACAAGCTTGAAGTAGAGTTGTATTAATATTATAAATCTTTTTAGCATTTAAATATATTTAGATATAATGGTTTATTTCTTACAAGTCTTATTTTGACCTTTGAACTTTCGATTTAAAGTAACTCATTATATATACAGCCGTATTCACAAAAACTTAACAAAGCTTTAGTGACCATTTTTAAGCAAATTTTCTTAAAGTTGTATTCAAAAACGATGATTTGCTTATTAACCCAGCAAAAACTTTGCTTGCCATGTAATGAGTTAAGAAGCTAATATTATGGCTCT
>MINK01172006.1:11670-36272 GCA_001735545.1 Phormia regina
TATATATATATATATATATATATATACTTGTGTGTGCTACAACTTTTATTTATTTCAGACTACTGGCCGAACGTGAAACTGAACTTGCGGAACTTAGACGTTTAGAAGAAGAAGAAATACGTTTACAAGCCGAGAAGCAGAGGCGTTTGCGTCAAGATGACATTGCCAAATCTTTAGACGATGAAATGCAACGAGGTGTTACTGCCGCAAAATTACTACAAGGTCATATTGCTAGCATTCTGCCAGAGGTTTTAGATAGTCTGGAACCCGCTACAGATGCTACCAAGAAAGAACAACTAATGAAGACCATTTGTCCTTGGTTATCGGCCGAGGTAGCTGAAGAAGTGGGCCAAATTGTAGATTCACGAGAAATACTCACAGTCATCATACAGGAGATCATTAAACAACGTGCCGAAACCTATGCGGGTTACAAAGAAGAAACTCCCGTCAAATTAGAAGACATAAATGAAGAAGAACATGATGCCGAAGAAATGTGTGAAACGGAAGCAGAATCTCATCAGCCTCGTTGCCCACCAGATGTATCATAGAATGAAGGAAAAAACTTTAACTAAACTAATCATTTTTATAATTCTTTTATTTAGCGAATTTCAAAAACTGCTTTAATTAACTATTGATTAATGTTATTACGTTTTAATTGTCTTCAAATTTGTGCCTATAATCAACATTTCTACGAAACTGGTCCCTTTTTCCTGGAAATAACAAAATTGAATCCCAAACCGTTGGTTGGTACTTTTAAAGAAAACATATCTTAATCTTTAATAATTATTGAAATCTTAAATAAAAAACTTTTTATTTGTCAACGTCTTTGGAAAATTGTAAGAGTTTGATTTTTATAAAAATGTTTTTCCTATAAGATTTATACAAGTATGTGATGAAAACCGATCGTTTTCATCAATCGAATCGATATGAAAAATTTTTGATGAATTTTGATCGATTTTAAAAATAATTTTTGCAACAATGAATTATTATTATCATATATAAAATACATCTCATATGAAAAACGACCAAATAATTTTACAGATATATAAAAAAAAAAATTATAAAAATCCGATTAGAAATATAATTTGTATTGATGACCAAACCGATAAAATAAATACATTACACATTTTGTCGATTTGAAATCGATTCGTTTTCAAAATCACATACCTGATAATGTTTTGTTGAAGTAATAAATGTAAATAAAAAAAGAATTAAAACAAAAATCCAAATGTGTATTAATATACTGCTCCAACTGATAAGTAGGTAAATATAATTTAGAACTGTGACTGGATTTGGGTGCCTTCTTTATTTGTAATTAAAAAAAAAAAGAATAGATTATTAAAAACACTAGTGAAAAATAATTCATAAATCAGTTCCTAACATTATACAGTGTTGGAAAAAATAATAGGGACGACCCTTACTTTTGCAAACAGTTTCATTATACTAAAATTTGTTGGTGGGTCCCGCTATTTAACTGTTCCTAAAATAATGGAATTTCATGATTTGTTTACTTTTTCTCTTTTGCGCTTTATTTTATATTTATTAGCAAAAAAAAAACAGTTGAAATTTCATAACGGGGTAGAAAGCGTTAAACGTCAGCGCATTTTGACTTTCCAAAAATAACCTCTTTATGTCATCAAGTAGCCTTAAAAATGAATTATTTGCTTCGGTGACAAGTCGAACAATAAGAAATAGGCTGCAGGAAGTCAGATTAATGGGACGCAGTCCGAGAAAAGTACCACTGTTGAACAAGAAAAACATACAAGAAAGGCTGGAATTTGCCATCCATACCAAAAAACAGTCAAACATGGTGGTGGTTATATAACGCTATCGGGATGTTTTTCGACCTCAGGAGTTGGTCCATTAGTTTGGATTCAGGGAAAAATTAATGCTGCTCCAAAATGAAATTGTTGAGGATGAAATGTCACTAAAATGGAAATTCATGCATGATAATGATCCCAAGTAGTCCACTAGAAGCGGCAAAACGTGGTTTCAGCAGTGGCTGTCCCAATCGCCGGACTTTAACCCCATTGAACATCTCTGGGGACTATTCAAAAATAAAATTGGTAGCTTTAAATCAAAAAATAAAATAAAGAGTTGTGGGAAAAAATTCAAGAAACCTGGTACTCAATTCCACCCGTTGTTAAGAGGTCATAAATGGAACTAAGTATTGAAAAATTATTTTGAAATGATGGTAATGTTAATGAAAATAAATATTTTTTCTAAAACATTAAGTGTCCCTATTATTTTTTTTTTTTTTTTTTCAGGCCTTTACAAAAAAATATTTTTTGGCACAACTAGTCCATTTTCTGTTATTATGTATATACATATGTATATACTTTTTAATATTTATGGAATAGTAATTAAAAAAGTAAGAATTTATTGAAAAATTAGAGTGTCCCTATTATTTTTTCCAACACTTTATATACATTTTAATAAACATACATTTTTATTTTTTTTTCCCACTAACTTTTTTATAGAAGTGCCAGAGTTGAGCAAACTATTTGACAATAAGAAAAGAGAAAGAAAACAAGAAGTTGACATTCATCAAACACATGTTTTTTGTTTTGTTTCGTTTTTATTTTGACTTTGGCTAAAGGAATTTCACATATCTCATCGCAGTAAATAACTTTCCAGAATTTCATATTTATAGTTTAGTTTAAATATAAATTCTTTTACGTCATGTCAAAAATCTTTACGCCAACAAACCAAATACGTCTTACAAATGTGGCCGTAGTAAGATTAAAAAAGGGAGGAAAGCGATTTGAAATCGCCTGTTATAAAAATAAAGTTTTATCCTGGAGAAGTAATGTGTAAGTAATTGTAGTTAATTAAATTAAAGATTTTTAAAATATTTGCCCAACAAATTATCAACTTTCAATTAATTGCTATTCTTTAGGGAAAAAGATATCGATGAAGTTCTCCAGACACATACCGTTTTTACAAACGTCTCTAAGGGTCAGGCCGCGAAAAAGGAAGAACTTATGAAAGCTTTTGGGAAAACTGATGAAACTGAAATATGCAAAGAGATTTTAATGAAAGGCGAACTACAAGTGTCGGAAAAAGAAAGACAATCAGTGCACGATACACAATTAAACAGCATTATCAACAGTGTAGCAGCCTTATGTGTTAATCCCGAAACCAGAAGACCTTATCCTTCTACTATTATAGAGAAATCTCTAAAGGAAGCTCATTTTTCGATTAAACCAAATCGTAATAACAAACAGCAAACATTGGATGCTATTAAATTACTGAAGGAACACATGCCTATTGAAAGGTCTCGCATGAAGTTAAGAGTTTCATTTGCAGCTAAAAAGGATAATGGACCTAAGCTGAAGGAATCTATATTAAAACTTACTACCACAGTTGAACATGAAGAATGGGATGAATCTACTTTGCACATGACTTTGTTAATCGATCCAGGAAATTATCGCGTAATTGATGAACTGGTGCGGAATGAAACCAAAGGCAAAGGTTTGGTCGAACTTTTGGAACTTAAAGAAGTTGTCGAAACAGATGAAATCTTCTAAACGTTTTGTTGCAACGTTTGAAATTTTATTATTTATTATCTTTTTTATTAATACAACAAGATACGTAAAATATAATAAGATTTTTTTTTCATAACATGATTTATAGGATACAAACAATAATTCTAAATTTATTTGCGTTTCTTAAGATTTTCAAAACGTTTAGATAAATCATCAAAGTCGATGTCATCATCGTTGTTATTGGGCTTCACTTCATCTGTAGGAATATCTGGCAAATCCATGGGTACATTTGGTAAGTTTGGTATATTATCCATTGAGGAGGGTGGAGCAGAAGGCTGAACTGTTGGTGCTAATTTACTGCGTGGTTGTGGTTTCGGTTTATTAGCATTCTGTAAAGAGAAATTAAAAGAAAAATGTTTAAAACAACAAACGGAATAGAATACAAAAAATTTATTGCAAATAAAGTTCGCAATTTTTTTAAGCAAACAATATATTTTTTACAAATTAAGTACTTAATAAGAAGGGGTAAAAAATTGCATTAAATTTTAGTATTAAGCTACCTGTAGATTAACAGGATTAATTGAAGAATAACGTGGTGGTGGATCATTGTGCATTTTTTGGCGCTATTAAAAAATAAAAAGGATAAACAATAAAGTAGTTATTGACACATAGGAAACATAATCTTATAGGTTTAGTGTAAAAACTTTAATGATGATTCGGTGATGGTTAAGTTTATGGGTTAAATACATACAATACACAATGATCAACATATAACGCACACTCGGATTACATTAGTTACAAAACACTTATAAAAAAGCACATGTAGAGTAGAGTACACTTATAACCTACCAATATACTTTCATCAAAACCAGATGCCTCTGAAACATTAACATTATTACCACTTGCTGCAGTAGGTTGTAAATCCTGTGAAGATTCCTCCTAGTCATAATTAATTTTATATTAAATCGAGCTAAAGCATCATTCATTTAAATTTTACATAAAAATGGCTAACAAAATTATACACAATATATTTTTTATAGAAAAATAAAAAATTTTCGAGCAACTAGAATTTGTAATCATTTTCCGTATTCACTCAGAAGATTTGAATTTTTATATGATACTTTTAAAAGAACAATTTTACTTTATATTCAAAACAATTCATTTCTTTTCCTCTAAACTTTACTTTTCATATATGTACATATAAGTTTTATGCATGCATAACACATAAACTTTTATGTGTGGGGAGCCAAATACATTTCTATAAATTGTAAATTAATTTTTTGATTAGTTTGGTTTTTTCTTTTGCTAAATAATTTTTTAAGATTATTTTATATTAGCTCGTAAGCTAATTTAAAACTCAAGATTATTACTGTGTAATACATATTTATATTTTGGCCTTGAAGGCTTTGTATTACAATAGTGAATAAATAAATTAAAATTATATAGCTCTTTTACGATATTGATCAATAATGGATTAAGTTAATAGTTAAAACTAAAGATGCTAGGAATTTGTTAGCCATTGAAAATTTCAGTAGACATGCAAAAATATTATTATTTAAAAATATATTGATGTTATACATAAATTTTAACTTACGTTTATAAATTGAGTATTCAAGTCCTTATGTTCATTGTTTGGTGGTGATGTTGGTGGTATATTGTAGTTAAATGGCATAGCTCCTCCCGGACCACCACCATACGGTAATGGAGGTGCAGCAGCACCGCCACCACCACCACTGCCACCTCCAAAGGGTGGATAATTAAATGGTTTATTGCTAGGTGGCTCGGGCATATGAGGTAATGGTGGTACTGTTGGATAACCAATAAAGCCCATTTGCGGTGGAGCTCCAGAGCCGCCGCCTCCACCCAAATTATTACGATCTGCTAAGTCTATTAGATTTTGATCGCGACCTAAAAAATAAACAAAAGGGGACTTATTCAAAATTATGTATATTTTTCGAAACACGATTTAGAGGAGGTCCTACTCTTAAGAAGGCTTAAATGCTTTCACAAAAAAAAAAATAATAATAATAATAATTTACCGAAACTAATTTGTGAGCTGGAATAAAGAAAGTAACCTTATATTTAAATTATATATGTACATACCTTCCTTTTCTTCACTTAATACTTGTGGATCTGGTTCATATTCAATGTTATAATTCTTGGCAATTTCAATTAAATATTTTTCCACCAATAGTTTGGGGGGAGCTTGAAGTTGCAATTTATGCATTAACTTTTCTGAAACGTGATGATCTCCGGTTGCGGTTCTGGCTTTTTCAGCAAATTGTGGACCATATTTTTGAATAAATATATCGGAAATAATTTTCAACTCAGCTACATCACTCTGCAAACGTGGGCACACCCATACAACACTGGATACTGCTTCGGCTATGCCATCGTCTAACTCTTTCATTTGAGTTACCAAACCAAATCTAGCCAATAGTAAATCACAATACATTTCGACTACCTCCATGGCTTCAACCAAATAATCTTCCCTAAAATTGTTTTATAAAATTAATCTACTATTTATCATTAACACAAAAACACTTACCTTATAATGTGTTCCACACGTATACGAGCCCTTTCTGTTTTGCCATTAGCCAGAAAATCGGCAATTTCTTTACGAGATTTCTGAGCAATTTCGGCCTTTTTCTTTTCCAATAATTTTAAACGATTTACGGCCAGACGTAGGTTGGTCTTTAATTTGGTATAATTAGGGCCACTGGAAAACATGTTGTTTTTTTATTGTTATTTTTTATAAAAATTCAAAAATTTTCACTTAATTCTCTTAAACGCTTTTTTGTTTTTAGTGGCTTTAATGAATTAGAAAATCACTTTAAATAAAAAAATTACAATTAAAAGAACAGTGACTCATTAAGTAAAAGTTTGTCCACTGCTGTTGTTGGTATTGTGTAGAAAATGTTGGTGTAGAAAGATAATAAAGAAAAACAATAGATTATTAAGTATTGCACTACCAATATTGACGTCACAAAAAGAGAACGAAAATAGTGATGCCATTGCTACTAGAACTTTAAAATAATTCACAGCAAAACCTTAAAAAAAAAAACAACAACACATTTCTAAAGAAAAAGCTAAATATTAGAGAAAATATCTTTATATAAACTTAGTAATAATAATGTTTTTAATATATAATAATGTTTTTAATATATATATTTTGACAATGCATAAAGCATACATATGTATGTATATTAGTTATTAGTCTGTGGTATAAAGTTCTAAATCTATTTAATGAAACTTGGCATCCCTGGTTTGTATCTACTTTTTTAACAAAACAAATATATCAAAACAATGAGAACATTACACCAAAATACAGCGAATGAGAGAGAAAGCGAGAGAAAATTTCAACAAATATACGCACTCACATAACTAAATTAAAACTAACCTCACTTTGATGTTAAACAAAAAAAAAAAAAAAAACAAGGCATACATGGTAAAAAAACAATGTGAAATAATTTGTTAAATTTATACTTTCTATATTAAAACAAATTAATATAATTTAAATTAACTCATTTAAAAATATTATTTTAATTATATGTTCAATTTTTAATAGACACATTTAGTATTTTAATTATTTTTAAGTCATTATGATGTATCATGTATGTTTAATAATTTATTATGCTGTTAATGACATACATGATGCAGAGAATGTTATGAAAGCAACAACAAAGAAGAATAGCAATACCAACAACAAAAAAGAGGGAAAACCAGCCTATAAAAGAGACAGCCTCTTTTGACTTCATGAATGATCTGAAGTGTGAGTATTGTGGGGGGTTGTTTTAGTACGTATGAATGTTAATGTTTGCATGTATGTATGTAATGTACATACATAATGGTATCTGGCATTTAATTTACATGCAGCTGTAAATAAAAGAAAATCCCAAAACAAAAGAAGAAACATTGCGATGAGAAAAAAATTCGGCCAGGGTTCTCATGGATACAAAGTCCAGAGGAACTTTAAAATTTTCCCATCGTTATTTTTCAATATTTCTACATATGTACCTACATGTATATGTAAAAATATAAAATTAAATAACTTAAGTGCAAAATGATACTACAAAATTAAGTGACGACTTAAAGTTATGTTGTATTAATTTTTCGCCTCCTTTCGCATAAAAAATGTTCAGAAATACGTGTCCACGTTGTAAAACGTAATTTAAATGAAGTTGGCATCTCTTGAAATTAAAACAACAACAAAAGTCTTATAAATGAGCATAAAGAAATGACAATACAAATGAGAACGAAAAAGGTAAAATAAATAAATAAACACACTCACTCAATGTTTCTCAATGTAAATAGAAATAACCATACTTTGTCTTTTACAGAAGAAAACATACATGGTGAGTATTTTTAAGAGAAACACAACAAAAGCAAATACAACATAACATACATGGGAAATTTGTCCTATTAAAAAGCAAATAAATAAGAAAATTTAACATGTAAAACACATAACCTTATCCGAGTTTCTTCCAATAAATTTCGTTCACTTTATTGACATAATTTTGCAAACAAATTAAGAAAAGTGCGATGGTTGTCATGTATTTCAGGTATACACTACATGTATACATGTTAGAAAAATGTATTAAAGAGTAATTAAGAAAGAAGACAATTGATCTGTTGTGTGTGATATGAAGTAGAGGTAGTTTCGCGGAAAAAGAAACAAAGAAAAACAAAACAGTGTTTTCAACACTGTTTCTTTTACCCTTATAAATTTGAGTCGTTCTAATAAGAAATCTGGACCTGCTAATTTGTTGTGGTTTTAAAATTGAAACTCCATAAAATTTTGTTGATTTATATGAATAAGTTTTTATTTTATAATTTATGTTATAAACTAACTAACCACTTTCTCTTTTTTTTAACACAGTTGCAAGTGGTTGATTATTATGTTTAAGTTTAGGAGTAGTTAATATAATTAAATTAATCAAATATTTACAAAGTACAAATCAAGTCAATATTAAAAAACAAAAATATTAATTTTTTTAAAAAATTTATTTTTGTTTTTATAATCTTTCGTTCATTCAGTCCTAAAAATCTACGAGATAATACAAAAAAAATAATAATAGGAAAAGTAATAATAATGTTAGAAGAAACAAGGCTTAGAGTATTTTTAAAAACTATAGAGATACGTGAAATAGTTAACAACAAAATAAAAGATGTAATAGTTAAACGATGCTGACGAGAAGGATGGCGCCATTTGTGTGAAAAAGTGATTGATGATATTGACTTTAATTTAAAAAAAAAAAATCATTTTGTTTATGAATCAACTTTACGTATTTTTGCCATACTAGTACGAGGATGATTCGACGTTGCCGTTGACCCCGATGACAATGTTGTCCCACAGGTGGTTGCAGCAGCGGTGGTATTTACTTGGGTTGTGTTTAAATCACTATTTCCGCTTATTTGCATTCGTCGTTTAACTACAATTTTACGTCCTTGAGTTGGCACTAAAGCTGCAGCAGTTGTACTTGTAGTAGACGCAACGGAGGTAGTTGCTGTAGGTATTTTAATAGGTGTCTTACTCTTACTTGTATCATCTGTAGAAATTTCATCCATATCCCCTGTGGTATTTTCCTCCTGTAAATAAAAATGTATTATAATTTGCAAAAATTAAAATGGTTTTGTTGCAAAACACTTACCTCATCGTCGTCATCCATTTCTTCTTCCTCGAATTCAATATTATAGCCTTCTGGCTCGACCAGCTGACCATTAAGTGTTGGAAATGGAATTTCTGGCAAAATTATTTTATTATTTGGCCCGTTGCGTTCATTCATAAGCTTTTGAATTAAATTCGAAATGTCTTCACGTTTTCGAGTCACCGTCAAGGTGTCAAACCATTGGGCCAGTTGCTTAATTGGGACACGGTAATCGCGTATGGGATCCTTAAAGAATTGTTCGACATATTGCAACAAGTATAGACCACAATCTGTAAAGTTATTTTGCTGAGGAACTTTAACGCAATGTCCCGGCATATTATCCTTGTTAAAGGTGTGCAAAGGAGCGCCGGTCATTTTTATTTTATACTCGCACGTCAGATAGTCTCGCAGCGTGGCTACAACACGACTGCGAGAGGCACCAGCCAAAGAATCAAATATTAAGATAAGTGGTTGTTTAATGGGTTGGTGGGTGGATGTAGTAGTGGTTCCGGGTATAATGGGTGTAGCCGGTTGAGAATTATTAAGTGTAGTCGATGATGAAGTGTTATCGAAGTCACTGTCTTCTGATGCCAAATCGCTATCATCACCCTCTGCCTCATCTCGTTCACTATCATCGTCGCCAACACCACAAATCTCACTTAGGACATTGGCACTATCACGTTTCGATAATGGCGTTATCGTTGTATTTCCGATTTGCAAAGACACTTTTTTGCCTTCTAAAAATTAAAAGAAAATATTTATATATATTTAAAGAACTTTACGTAGTTTACTTACTGGTTTTCTTAATGGGTTGCAATTCAACTGGAGTGTTTGTATCAAAGGTAACCGGACCTTTAAGGCGGGGAAAACATATTATGGCCAAAAACCAATGCGACTGCTCATTAATGGGTATAACAATGAAATCTTTTTCGAAAAGATTTACATTTTTCGTCCAGTTTTGTACTCGAGCGTGACGTTTTTGGGCCGGCGTCAGTTTACCACCATCTTTATCTTGATGCGTATGCCGTGTCAAGGTGGTTAAACGCTTATAGAAGAATGTACTGAAAATATGAGTACGTTCCTTTTGAGCTTCTGGTATGACATTATCATGAACCCATTTTAAATAGAAATCTATAATAATGTCATTAAGATATTGATCTGTAGCAAGACACATGTAATCTTCCGTATTGATCGATATGCCACCTTTTCCAGGTGGATATATAAGAAGTTGACGTATTTCATTCGGTTGCAATTGAGTAGTTGTGGGAATGTTTTCACTAGAGACAAAAATATATGTATATATATATAAAAAAATCAATGTTTTAAAAAATTTCAAGTCTCACCTAGTATTTTTATTGCTAGCCAATTTTCTGTCTGAATCTTCAGCCCTTTTTAACAAGTCTTGTGCATCAGTTTCAGATATTTCATCAAGAAAATCCCATATGGAACGTATTACACTTTTGGCTTGCTCTGATAAGGTAACGTATTGTAAAATTATTTTACGTATTTGATACGGACCATTAGCAGAAAAGTATGTCACTACAAAAAAAAAACAAAAAGAAACAATTCAATAGAGAAATACTATGCAAAATATAATAAATTCTTACCTCCATCTAAATGTTTTCCCACTTCAGTCATCTTTAAGGATGTTCGTATGTATTGGGCACAATTACGTAAAGTATAGAAACAGAGCATGGAATTAACCAAAGATGTTTTGGAAAAGTGTGCAATTATCTTGACCACTTCATGTTTGTAAATATTTAATGCAAACGTTTGACAAGGATTCGTTTCTAAAGGTGCCACAATACGTATACCCAGAGAAGTTATTTTTACCTATAAATAATAAATTACAGTTGTTAAGTTCAGGATTTTTAAACCTTTCATACACTTTTAGAACACCTACCTCCTCGCAAGGCTCAAATCGATAAGTTCCAAAACGTATTAATTTACATGATATACTGCAGCTTAACTTGTCGTTACAATTTGTAAGATCAGTAACATCTCCACGAGTAAAATCTATCAACACAAGAAAGAAGACAAAAAATAAACTTGTAATAAAAAATCTTCACTTATCCACAAATATATAAAAACGTGTTACAAAATTAATTCCATCACACAACCGACTTTTTTATACTATCTATAAATCATTTTTTTTACCATTTATATCCATTTTTATAAATAACCAAACGTTCTCGTTCGATTTGAAAAAAAAATATATAAAATAAATTATTTTTGCTTAATTTAACAATGCTTTTTTAGTGTTCAGTCACTTTTTATTTGCCTTTTAACATACTTTTTATCTCTATTTTCTTTAGCTAATCAAAAGTAGTAATGGCGTCCGAATGTCATGTCATTTTAGCCCTCTGGCGGCGACTAGCACACAAAATGAATGACAAATAAGGTTATATTCGAAATAAGGTTTATATGGGTTGCCAGATGGAATGAAAATCTTACAAAATCTAATGTAAACATAAAAAAATCGCACCTATTCAATATTTTTTATTTGGATCTTATCAAGATTAATGGAACTATTAAAATTGAAATACAATTTTTTAAGTAAATTTAGTTTTTTCCGTACTCATTTACATCCCTAACTCACTTAGATTTCTTATAGTATTTATCCGACAGCAACAATTAATGTATCAATTGAAAGCTGTTAATGGCGCATTTATAAAAATAAAAGCTGTTAATGGCGCATTTATAAAAATAAAATAAAAATATAAGTTTTATAAACATGATTTTTTTTTTTTTAATATTTTGTAATTTTCCGTGCAACATTTTTTTTTTTTTTTTTGTGAAAATATTTCTCCTTAATAGCCGGCTTTTGGCCGGGCATCAATTGAAATATTTGGTCAATTATTAATAAAAAAAAAGTATTCAGAGAAATGTATTGAAATTTTAAAGGCTACAACCCGTAAAATTAAAATTATTTTAAAACCAATAGTTCCGATAATCTTGATTTATGCCAATATATGTGCGCACCAAAGCTAATATCAGAAATGTGAAGAAAAATAAAACTTATCACACTTACCACTGTATAATACAGTTTCATCTGGATCCGGCATATCTGGCTCAAACGCAAAAGGTTTATAAGATGCCAATGACGCACTGGATGATGAGTTTGAGGGTTTAGCTAAAGCACTCATCTGCAAACAATTTAAAATTGTACATATGTATGTTTAATAATGAATAGTTGATAAAGGTTTACTAATGGAAATTTACATTCAAAAAGTTGGTAAATCTTTATAATTCGGCTGTTACTCGTTATAATAAAGTATTAAATTCATTAATTTTTATAATATTAACTTACATTCGAAACTCCTTTGTTAGAAGATTCATCATCTTCCTCATCACTACTTAGTGTAAGGATAACTGGTTCGATTTCAGCAGCTCTACGACCAGATCTTGAACCGCGTCCTCTTGCTGACTGGGTACTTCCACGTCCACGTGTAGATGCATTAGGATTGTAAGCCAAAGATGATTTTCCTCTAGAATTTAAATTGACGTCGGAGTGACGTTTCTTTTCAATTGGTCCTGATGACGATGACGGAGTCTGTGATTCTGAAGACCCAGAGCTATTTGAATTTGCAAAATTATTTGCTAACGAAGACGTGGTTGCTTGTTTAATAGGGATCTTTTTAGGTGGTTCCATAAAGACACGCTTACAACGTTCGCATTTAGCATGGTCGTAACCGCTGAAACCACAACTCTGACAAATAGCATAAAAACCTTGGATAAGTTTACGTTGGGGCAATTCCTCAGTTGCTTTTGAACTGGCAGGGGCTGCAGATGCTGCCGCTACATTTGTAGTTGTCGATGCTTTGGTGCTATTTATGTCTTTTCCAGTAGCTTCAGGGGTGGTTTGTGCGATATTAGTTGCCGGTGGAGTAGATGTAGCAGATGCCGCAGAAGCATTCTGCGCATTACTGTCACTTGCATTGGTGGCAGCAGCAGCAGATTGCGATCCTGTACTAACTGCACCTGAATTTTGTTGCATACTTTCTTGCTGTCTACTAATTTGTAGACTTTGTTCTGCTCTCGATATTAACTCACTAGCGGATTCTTGTACTGAAAATCCTACAGTTACTACGAAATCTATATTGGCACCGGGATTCTCTACACATTGTATTGTTGTGCTATTGTCAAACGGCACTCCCACCTGTTCCAAAAGATCTTGAACTGTACACGATTCTCGCGGAAGAGTAAATGTAATCAATCGTTGTTCACCGGATACTAAAATAACCAACATTTTAGCACTGTTACGATCTTTTTCTGCCATTTGTTGGCCAGCACGATTTTGTAGTACATGTTGGGTTTGTATTTCATAGTTATTGTGCGATGTTTGATACACCGAAGAACCGGCTGGTGGTCCGCCACTAGAAACTTGAGGATTTGAAACAGAACTGGTTGTTGCACTAGTTCCAGCGGCACCTACTGCTGCCACATTTCCTTGTTCTTTATTCACAACATGCTTTTGGGGTGCAACACGAGCTACTGGTACGCTATGTAAAGACTGGCCAGCTGCTGCTGGTAAAGATATTTTTGCTCCGCCTGCAGTTTGTTGTAGAGGTTTAATGCCACCAGTTGCAGCAGCAGCAGCCGAATTTGGAATAATTTGGTTGGAGCTACTAGCGTTCGAATTCCGTTTTTTAAATTCAGCCAACGACATACATGTGCCATTTTGTGTTCGAATCATACGATTTTCGTCATCATCTTTGGCGGTATAGTATGTCGTGAGTGTAGTGCCACTTACTGGCGTGGAACCGCTGTTGTTGATTACAACTGCTGTATTTTGATTTGGCGTAGTACCTGCAGCTACCTTTGTTGGTTGCTGAGCATCTTTTTTCACAAATACCGCTTGTATACTATCTTCCAAATCGAGATCACCAAGACCAGCACCACTTGGAGTGCTTGAACCTGACGATGAGGGTGGCTGTTGGGTACTTTCTGTTTGAGTTGGCGGATGCTGCTGCTGCTGTGTGCTCATGGCAGGTGCTCGAAATCGTGAAGCAACCCCCGGCATTCGTGGCTGAGCTTGTACCAAATGCACCTGCTGGTGTTGTTGATGTTGTTGTTGAACAGCCATACCAGCATCATTAACTTGTGTCCGGTATACTTGTCGTATGCCCTGGTTTGGGGGAGTTTGTGTAACTAATTTTCCTTGTTGAATAGTACCAAGTTGAGAACTGTTGGCTAAAATGGGCGAACCTCTACCAGCAGCTACATTCGCCGCTCCACGAGCTCCTCTTCCTCGCCCTCTTGGAGTTGAACCAACCGTAGTGCTACATCGTGGCCGCGGAGTGCGTAGTATTTGACCTCCGCCACCACCAATCGTGCCGGCAGCGTTAAAACCTGGTCTTATTTCAGCTCTTGCAACTCCCGGCATACCAGGCATTCGTGCTATTAAGGTGCCACTCATGGCTCCTCGACTAATCTTTCCACCTCTGGTAACACCAGCTCGTATTATTGTTGCGCCATTTGGACTGGGACTTTGTGTTACCATTTGCGTTTGTTGTTGTTGCTGCTGATGTTGTAATTGTATATGTTGTTGATGTTGTGGAGAATTTTGAGTTTGCTGCTGCATTAAAGTTTTTGGAATTTGGTTATTTTGAACTTGAATTTGTTGATAGACAACATTTTGTTGCATTTGTTGGGGTGTAGGTGGTGGTGTTTGTTGTTGAGCTTGTTGTTGCTGTTGATGTTGGGTGGGGACTACACGGGCCTGTTGAACTAAGTGAGTTTGATTATGATGCTGTTGCATTGTAGTATGTGTAGTTTGTAATTGTATGTGTTGTGGTTGATGTGTTTGTGGTGTTTGTGCCATCACGTTATGTTGCTGCGGTTGCTGCGGTGACTGCTGCGGAGTCGAGTAAAGAACACGATTATTATAGATGATGCGCTGTTGAGGCATTGATTGTCTCATTATTAGTTCTTGTTGTTGTGGCTGTTGTATCAATACTTGTTGAGCCGATGATTGCTGAACTATAAGCTGCTGCAGTTGTTGCGTTTGTTGCGGCTGCATTCTATAAATAATTTGTGGCGCCTGTTGTTGAGCCTGTTGTTGATGACCAGGCGATACTTGATGTTGTACTTGCACCTGCTGTGGATGATGTTGGGGACTTTGCAGAATATGTTGCTGGGGTTGTTGTTGAGTTTGAGGCGGTGGTGCCTGATGTAACATCTGTTGCTGATGTTGAGGATGTGCTTGATATTGCTGCTGCAACTGCTGGGGCTGTTGTTGTATATAGACTTTTTTGTGTTGCTGTTGTTGCTGATGCACCAATTGGTCTGTCGTGTAATAGATTTGTTGTGGCTGAGCTTGAACATGCTGTTGCATTTGATGCTCTGTTGTTTGCATGTGTTGTGGTTGTTGCTGAGTTTCTTGTGGCAACTGATAAGTGGCTTGCAATTGATGCTGCTGTTGTTGTTGCTGCTGTTGTTGTTGTTGGGGATCTAAAACTTGATGATGTTGTTGGTGCATGAGTACTTGTTGCTGTTGTTGTTGCGGTTGTTGCTGATGTTGTTGTTGCTGTTGAGCTTGCGGTTGCTGAACTTGTTGATGTTGTACTGTTTGCGTTTGAGGCTGATTTATATCTTCGCCCAAAATTGTATAGTGAGTTCCCGCTTGAGGCGGTTGGTATTGTGTTGGTGTTCCCTGTGTTTGATAGACAACTTGTTGAGGACCATCATTTTGTAAAAGGATTTGCTGTGTATCATCTAAAACAATTTGCTGTATATTGGAATAGATACAATTACTAAATTTTCTAAATGCTTTGAATTAGCAAAAAAATAAATTAAGAAGTTAGTAACTTATGTAGTTCATTTCATCCGTACTTTTACATATCTACATACACTTGTACATAGATACGATTTGGTATCAAAATAAACATTACAAATAAACATGCCCTCTAAAATAATTCTACCGATTAAATAAACATACATGACCTGCGCCATAATTCTAAAAACCAGCCATGTACTATGCTTCTATTTTTTATAAAGATATTGAAACTCCGCTTACAATTTTTTACGAATTTCTATGAATATATTTGGTTGGCGCAAGTCGAACAACGGTAGAGATAATAATAATCAGCTAGTTATATTCTCATATACAAACAATTTTGTAAATCTTATATATATAATGTTAGTAATATTAAAACTATGAACCTGGGCTCTATTTGGGTTACTGACACCAACATCATCACTGGCCACATGAACGACTTGGACATCAGCGTAAATTTGTTTTAGGTCATCAAGATTTTGTATTTGATAATATTGAGCCATACTGGCAACACTGCAAATGTAAATAGGAAGAAAAGAAAAAATACACACAAACGTTGATATTATTGATGATATAAATTGAGACATTTTTAGCAAAAAAGAAAAAACATTTTAATGAATACTAATAATAATATTTAATTTAATATAATTATATCATTTAATTTCACAATAATTTCATTTACATTTTTTTTACACACACAATTTAGGTTCAAGACAACGAAAAGCAAGAAAAATAAAAAGAAGACACTTCAATCAGCCATTAAAACAAAATGTTATAAAGTAATGAATTGCTTTACGATTTTTTTTAAGTTGAAAATTAAACAAACCTTTTTTATGGAAAACTTTTTAAAATATTATTAATACGTTTGCCGATTATCACTTTTTTATTTAACACTATTTAATGCACGTTTATCATTTTCTTAGGTTGTAAAATTTTTACATAAAAATTGCATAGATATTTTATGAAAAATGGCTTTCTTTGCCTTTAGAAATTAAATATGGCGTGTGGCTCTACTACTAACATTTCAATATGGGTTTTGTACGCACACACTCACACTCATTGTATGGCAGCACTACAAGGTTGTATTTCACACAACTTGAAGCGACGTCTAGTGTCGACTAGTAGATACACTGAAGCAATTTCTTTTTTGACATTTTCTTCTTTTTCACATTCTTTTAAACGAGTGGTACCACTAAATTGTATACATTTATCAACCGTATTCCGTGGTACCACTAAATTGTTTATTCACTAGCACCAGTATTAAAATTTCCATTATTTTTAATTTTTCGCACATTATCATTTCAGTAGTTTAATTTATTTTAATAATTTAATTTTTTTACAAATTTGTGACACCAGTAAGTTTTGTTTATTTTTAAAGTTTTAACTTTTTGTATTCGCGAGTTTGTAACGACACCGATTTGAGAGTTTACTTCACAAACTTCTGATTACTTTTGCTTATTTTATTTTATTGTTTTCTATTTTATTTTCTGTGTGCTTCTGCTTCTTCTTGTATTTTTTCCTGTATTTAAATAAAACTGCTTAAAGATGCCATACTGAAATTTTACTTCTTATCACATGTTACCATATGTTTTGCTTATAGTGTCAAGAATTTTGGTTTTGATATATGTAGGCGCTGTTCCGGAAAGTAAGACATTGAGGCTTTCGCTCATGACATAATAACAAGTAGAGTTGTAAATAATATTTTATTTTGATGAATCGTTCGTTATCGTTAGTACGACTAAATGAAAGATTTCTTCTCTTTCATTTTTCATTTACTGAAGTATGTATGGAACAGAATATAGTATATATTGAATAGAAAAAATATGTTTTCTTTCACCTTTCACTGAAGTATGGAATAGAAGCCAAAGATAGGTTAGTTTCTTTCATTTACTGTTATATAAATAGAATTAAGTGAAAGATCTTTTATCTTTCATTTTCCGAAATATGTATATTTGGAACGGAACCAAATCAAAGATGTGTTTTTAATTTTATGTTATTTAGTTCAAAATATGAATTCTTTGTCGGATAAATCAGCTGAAAAGAATATTAGTCGGGGTTTTACACGCAGCAAATTTTTCTTGCCGCAATTCTGACTTTATAGAAGATAGAGGTAAAGAGAAAGTAAAATTTTAGTATTCTCATCCCCTCTCTCTCAGAATTGCGGTAAGAAAAATTGCTGTGTGTGAACCCGGGCTAACAGAAGAAAAGTGAAGCATTAAATAATTAAATATTGTGAACTATCTGTTTGTTATGCTATCGATCAGATTACGTAGATTACGTACCGTCTATATTAGCCTTTTTCTTGTTCGCACATGAACAAAACGTCGTCAAATATTTTCGAGATAAAACATATGTAGTCGCCAAGATACAATTAGATTTAGTTTATTAGAATAAAATAAGATTTATTTACCGATAATTACTTAGCCAATGATTTTATTAAATTAGTTCTATAGGCCCTATAATTTTCTTCTTGTCAATGTAGGTTCTTTAAAACAATAACGTTAACATATAAATCGCCCGTTAAGCTTAAGAGAGGAAAGTGTATAGTAACATATCTAGTAATATTTTTGCTATTAACAAGGGTCATGTTTTGTTAATTTTGTAAAGTATATATTTTCCTAATTATGTAAAAATGTAGGAAAATTATAAAATTGTCATAAAAGTATTTAATATTATTAGTATATTGACCTGCTTTATCAATAGATTCCATAGTACAAGTGCACAAAGGACACCCCTAATTAATAGTTGCAGCAGATGTGGGCAGTTAATATTAACAAAGGAAATAATAACTAGCTTTAAATTCCAAGAACATTTTTCTTGTAGGAAATAAAAACGGGTGTGTTCAATAGTATTCGATTTTTAATTAGATGATAGCAATCAAAATTGTTAATTTATGAGAACAATTTTAAATGTTTACATTTTTTTATTATTGTTAATTATATTATAATAATATAGTAAATAAAATTTACACTATAACTTGATTTATTTATTAATATTACACATTTAGAAAAAAGGTTGACTAAATTTAATAACAATTTAAATTTTCTTAGAAAAAAGAAATAGTTTTTTGGTTTTAAAACTGAAATAAAATAATTTGAATATTAAATCATATTAATTAAAAATAAGTAATGGTTTTATTTTATTAACTAAATTATTTTTCCTTAAATTTACTTATGAAACATAAAATGACGTAAATACAAATCATTTAAACTATCGGTATATTTATGTTTAACAAAAATGACATAAAAGAACATTTAACCGTGTATTGTTAAATAATGATAAAACAAATGGAAAAAAGTAACATGTTCTTTTCAATGTACATAAATAGAACTTAAGCCGACCACCATGTCTGACTTTAAAAGTATAAGCGAACAGATTTATTAGAGTATATAACGGAAAACGAACAACACTTCCTTTCCAAATGTTAACAGATATGTAATATGATCCTTTTATAATGTTAAACGATTGAGCAAAAAAGACTTGCGAACAACCTTGTTTATTGGTTTACTTGGCCAGTCAACCACTTTTCTATAGAGAATTTGTACTTAATGCTTTAATTTTATAAATTATTAATTTGAGACTTTTATACGTATTTCAATTTTCTGTGTGCTATCCATGACTACCTTATACATGCCTCGCCTTAAACAAATGGTATAAACCAAAATTAGATTTTTATTAATGTGGACAAATTTCTTCATATTTTGGAGTTATTTTTTAAATTTTAAATCGGGTTTAAAACTAATTTGACTTTTGTTTTAATAAAATTTTTTGTTTTTAATAAATAAAACAAAATTAGGCAATTAAATTTTTTCTTTGCTTAAGCTAAATAGAAATGGTATTCTTTTCTTAAGTTATATAATTAATAGTTTCGCTTTTCAATTTAAAAAATATAACAGATTTTTTAATTAAGTTTTTCATTCAATTTCATAAAATGCATTTTTTAATAATTAAAGAAAGAATAAAATCATGTTTGTGTCTTTTTTGTTAAAAAGTTTCTTGTGTTATATATTTTTATCACAATATTATCACATTTTCTTTAGCAAAAATATAATATCGGCCTAAGATTAATTGTAAATTTTGAAGTCATCCACATACTCGTAATAAAATTCTATACTTATTCGTTATATCACTCATTAGATATTCAAAACTGTATAATATGTTTTAATGTCCGTTACATTAGTGTCAGAATTTGGTTTTGCAAAATAAAAATAAGTATTGTAGTCGGTAGAGACGAGCACTTGTTTTTAACATTTCCTTACGGCAATCTCAAGTAAAAGTAAGGTAGAACCTAAAAGAAAAAGTATCATGCAAAAAAAGGAAAATAATTAAAATAGTACTTCATGTTTATTAAAAAATCAATAAATTACACATTTATATCAATTTACCGAACTTAAGCAGGGTTTTGTTTTGAATATAAAACTTATAAAAAAATATAAAATAAAGCATGTTAATGGCTTTTAAATCATAGAGTTAGTTGTTTCTTGGTGCGGTATATTAATATTAATTTTTTTTATATTATAAGAAATAACCGTGCCTATTTTCTTATCTATTGAAGCACAAAAGAGTGTAATGATTTTGGAAATGTTTAATTTATTTTTTTTAACTTCACTTATAATTGAATTCTAATTTATTTTTAATAATATGTTTATGATGCCAAATGAGGCGACTTTCACTGCTTCAATGAAAGACTATTAATTAATATGTATAACAGATATTGTAAATATAATGAGTTTTAAATTATAAATAAATTATCATACTAGAGATTTTTTTTTGGATTAGTTTGCTCGTAGGACAAAATAATGTGTTTCTAATCGTTTTTTTAAATCATAATACTTTATGGTCTAAGTAACGACTTAAATGTAAAAAAAAGAGTGGTTATTAAGTTTCTATTTTTTTCTTTAATATCTTTTTTAAGTGAAATTTATTCTTATTTACACTTATTATATATTATTGAATCATAATTTTTACTAGATGATTTATTAATGACGTTATATTACTAAAATAAGATAAGAGAGAAGAAACATTCTAAGAGTCCAACTAACACACTTTGTTAGAAGCCTTTGCTTAAAGTAAACAAAGAAATAGCTTCATGACATTAAGATAGGAAATAACCTTAAGTAATATGAGTGTTTTTCTCTTTCATATTGTACGTTTCACTTTCGCTGAGTAGTGACGAAAAAAGAAAGACTTAAGGTAACAAAGACAATTTTTACAAATGGCGTTTCTTTTAAATGTTATTAGCAAAAACATTAGAAATATATAACATGTCTCTGAGAGCTCTAAATTAAAGCTCTAGACTTTAAGAGTGAGAAGTATACTAGATTGAAAAATAAATGAGGATGTGTGGAAGGAGCAACGATAGGGAGGAGGCTTCCTTACAGGAGTTCCGTTAGAAAATAGGTAGAAAGAGTGACTATGTAGAAGATGCAAAACTTTAAATTACAGTGCATGTGCCTTACGCTTAGATCTCCAGTATTTCAGATTGCTTTAGCTGAGATGCTATATAGTAAAGAGAAAAGCATATAGTATGAGATGTAATAAGAGGGCATACTTTACAGTGTGTGTGAAATATGTATTTAAAACAAAGATATTAGAAGATCTATTTATTTAACTGTCGATGTTCTAGTGCCGACGAGAAGATAGAGCTCATCACTATTGGAATAACGAGAAGGTAAGATAATCTATAATACTAGTAAAAAGGAATGCTGTAAAATATGACTATAATAAGTTTTACAATGTCATATAAAATTCTTTTAAGGTCGTAAGTCAAGAAGTATTGAAATTGTCTGTCTCTTGTAGAACGCTATTCAGCTGTAATACGAAACTAAACGAATATAGTTTGACAACAGAACGAAAGATGTCTACAGAAATTATTCTAATAGTAGATTCCGTGTTAAGTGTATAGTAGTAATGAATAACATAATCATAACGGAAGGAACAAGATCGTATATATTTTTTGCTCCAAATTGCTTATTACACTTTTATTTCTTTGAGACACAGCACAATTTTCTTGACAATTGCTCAAGGTATACGATAGAGTAAAAGAGGAGAGAGAATCTGAGTTTTTATATGTTATTTCTCAAATTTCCCCAATCTATAAAATTTCTCTTACTAATCTATCAGTAATTTGACTAGTTACAATAGATATATGTATAAAAAAATTGCTTTGAGGTGATAGTAAACCACCCGGGCCCTAACAGATAGAAAAGTGCGAAACTACGCATTAAATTTAATTGTAATTTATTATATAGTCAGAAATCATGGCCTCTGTTTCGTTATGCCTATCGAGTCAGATTACGTCACGCAATAATAACTACACGTCTATATTGTGGTGTTTAGGGCCTTTATTATACTTGTTCGCAGACGATGGAACAAACACTCACAGCATGAAGAAAATATCTCTGTGCGAATGTTCTGTCTTCCTTTTTGTTTTGAAGTGAGAGATATATGTGTGAATCTATCATAGTATATTATTAGAAATGTTATACTCGTTAAGAACAGCTGTTACAATTTTTTCATTGATGGTTACTTCTCTGTTATATATTTTGTTCGTGTTTTGTATTGCCATGTTATAAATTTTTTCCGTGAAGTATTTTTTTAATGTCGTTCTCTTCTTTATCTCGTCTATTTTCTTCTATATAGCATTTTGACATTGTGTCGCGGTAGTTTTATCATACCTATATATTTTGAAAGAGTTTAAACAATTTGTTCTTCTTTCTTTCTTTCCAGATTAGATTAGTATAGCTCGTATAGCAAGCTGCTGTGTTTACAATTTTCTTTTCAATTGATACAGCCTCGCAATTTACTGTCAGATCATTTGTTTTTGTTATTCCAATTTCGCTTATAATTGGTTTTCGTGAGTAGTTTGAGTCTATCGCTTCTTATTTATTCTCTTTTATTGTTTCTCTATTTCTATTCTTGTTCATTAAGTGAGCATTTTGGACATTGTGCGCGGGTAGTTTTACACTAGCAGAGATACAAGGAATTGTGGTTGTATTTTTGTAGATTGCGAGTACTTTGTTTTATAACTAGGTGTTTACACTTAACAAAAATACAAGGAGATTGTTAGTTGTTTTTGTGTTAGAGTGTAGCGAGTACTTTTGTTATTGTCTATGGATCGAACAAAATCATAATTTTTTGTTATTGCCCCGACAGCTGTACGACTGTCGAAACTTGTTATCATTTCAAAGCGCCTGTTCCTTCCGCATACACCAATGGACAGATTTGTGTTGATGTATCGTATAGGAACCGATATACATGTTGTGGCGAAGAACAAGAACAAAATCAATTGAACTATGTTTTGTGAGGTTCGCACAACGATGTGTCCCAAGATGCTTATTAGTTTGCGCATCTCAATAACTTTAGTCTTGTATATCCGATAATGCTCGAGACAGCAGTGAAGAAGAGAGTGTGTGTGTGCGACGCGCGGTTTGAAAAAGGTAAACGACTAAGATCACACAGTAGCAACAACTATGATGGATAACTGTCGAAATCCTGTAAATTGTGATATTATCAGGCCTATAGAGATGTAAATTTTTTTTTTCGAATAAGGAGTATTTTAAACTCTCTTACTCTCCTTTATCTACTCATTTGTGTGATTCATGAACTCATTTTGAATCATTTAGTAGTTTGTGAGCGTGTAATTGTTTTTACACTACTTAAATTACAAGGATATTGTTGTTGGTTTTTTTGTTGTATGTGCGAGTACCATATAATTATGTCTATGGTTTGTAACACTGCGCTTATACACCATCACAAACATTGTCAATGATATGAAAGCAGAGAAATAAGTAGACGATATAAAGGGAGGAGGAAGAGAGTAAATACTCATGNNNTATACTATGTTTTACACTAACAAAATACAAGGAATTGTTGTTTTTGTAGATGTGCGAGTACTTTGTTATTGTACTATGGTCGAACAAATCATAATTTTTTGTTTGCCGATAGTGTCACTTCGATACTTTTACATTCAACGCCTCTTCTTCCGCATACAAAATGACGTTTGATATCAGACAATTGTGCGAACAAGAACAAAACATGAACATGTTGGGTCCACACTGTCCAAATGCATGTGCGCACAAAATTGCTCGAACATGAAAAAAGTGTGTGTGGACGGCGCGTTAAGAAGGTAACGACAACTCTACAACAACTATGGTACTGTCAAATTGTTTTTGTATTGCTATGTAATTTTTTTTCGTGAGTATTTTACTCTTACTCTCCTTTATTCTCTCATTTTGTGTTCATATCATTTTGACATTGAGAGGAGTAGTTTTACACTAACAAAATACAAGGAATTGTTGTTTTTTAGATGTGCGAGTACTATATAATTATGCTATGGTGTAAAACTACACCTCACATTGTCAAAATGATATGAACAGAAAATGAGAGAATAAAGGAGAGGAAGAGTAAAATACTCATGAACAATTTTGCATAGGAATACAGAAACAATTTGACTGTTCCAAGAGGTATGTCGATGAAAAAATTGTAAAACGGCTGTTCATACGAGTATACTTTCTAATTATACTATGGCGAGTACCAAGATAGCCCACAATTGGTCATTGGTAACATACTTATAAGCCAGTTTCGGAGAAACTCGAAAATCAGGGGGGTTATTGTGTATTTCGATTCAAAAGAAAACACTTTCGAATTTCAATGTATAAAGTATACAAATTCGAACGAGTTTCCTTT
>MINK01172007.1:5776-30723 GCA_001735545.1 Phormia regina
TTTTTTTTTTTTTTTTTTTGTTATGTATTTATGGCAATAAATCTCAAAATTCAAATCCCGGCATTCGGGATTTCTTAATACCGAAAAATTCCGCAATCGGGATTTCGGGATTGATATCCCTGGTATATACATATGTCCTAAAGTCAACAAAGATAATTTTCCTGACTTTCTACTTAACTTTACTTTTCGTTNNTTACGACAATTTGAGTATGTGTTTAAAAGTATGTGCGCCAACGTCGTATTAACGTTGGCAAATTTGTTAACATTGTTGTTGCCGTTTGTGTGGTAAAGTAGTTGACTGTTTTTTTTTTTTTTTTTTTTTTTTTTTTTTTTTTTTTGTATTATTATTATTGTTATTTGTTGTATATTACTAAGAAATTTTGTGTGTGTGTAAAAAGTAAATTTATGTCGGAGGATTTGTTGACTTAAATTGTCCATTTGTTTTTAGTTGTATTTTAGCTGTTTTATTTTTTTCTCCACTTTTTTTTGGCATTTTCTTAAAAGCTGATGCCACACAAGTTGTAGTTTTATTTATGTAGCTTTTTTAGCGTTTTTATTTTTTATCTTATTGTTTTCTTTCTAAAGAAAGCCCAAGTCATAATCATAATTTACGTTGAAATTTTAATTTAAGCATAAGGTTTGAGTGGCTATGTATGTATATTTATTGAATTTTTTTAGATATATTTTTAAGCAGACGAAAATTGATTTTATATATCGACTGACTGACTTTATGTGAAACGAAAATAAAGAACTTAAAATAAAAATAAGATTAGACAATAGAGTTATAAGTATTAAAAGAACTGTATGATATAAATACATAAATTAATACAATAATTAAAAAATTAGCATTACAAAGTAATGCTAACTTAGCTAACCAACAATACCTTAATCTCATAAAAGTTCTACAAAAACAATTCATATATTTTTATAAATAAAGTTTGACACTTGACAGCGAGTAAGCAAAAATTTTGTGCTTATATGGGATTTGACAATTCTATGTATTAAAACAGCAACTTTAAAAAGCCTAAAAATTCGTTTTGGCCGATATCTCGGATTCTAATTGACCAATTTTATTCCGAAAAAAATTGAAAGAGCTTAAAAAGCCAGCAAGAAATACGATTTTTGGAGCTTTCTTTGGTTTTTTGACGACATCTCAGTTATTTATCAAATGATTTTTCTCATTTTGATTAGCATTCTTATATGGGGTTTTCCCTACAATTTGATATATAAAACTTATATATCCGATAACTGGGGCTTTCCAAAAACTGATTTCAACAGACAGACATCTTTATAACGACTGCCCTATCAATAAGGATCCAGACCTACTTTTTGGGGTCTTAGACGAATATTGTAGAAATTATAAAAGGAATGACAAACTTATATACATATACTCTACACCTGTGGGTATAAAAAAATAATCAGCTGATTAAGCGAAGTTAAGTGTTCTAATTCCACACCTAAACAAAATTGTTAATTGAACCATTTGTTTTGAAGAGAGAAAATTCCCCTAAATGCATCTATTAGAATTTCTCAATTGATTTCTTTGATCACAGCAAGTTAATGCATGAAAGTTGGACACAATCCAATCATCCAACTGCCAGAAACTCAATTTATTGTCCTTCATTTTTAATCAGGAACCTTCGATTTACATATCGCTGTAACAACAACAATACCGATAGGATGTCAAACTTCGCATCAGTAGTAGACGAAAAATTCAATATCGGTTCCTAGTTCGTCATTTCAATGGAAAAATAAAAACAAATCAAGCGAAATGAAATGAAGAAAGAGAAAGAAGGTTTGTCTATTATCGAGTACAAAACTTAAACAGATAAATATCTCTGACATTTTCTAAAAGTTTAAAATTCAAACTGTCCAATCAGTCAATTATCAGCCAAACACAGGAGTTAATATTCTAATACATAATATTCAAAGCAAAACAACTACAAAAACATTTGAGGTTTTTCATTTCACTTTGAAAAACCTCTGCTGCACAACGCCCCTGGGTTTTTCTTTTATTTTTCAACGAAAATTAACATAATTGTGATAATGTTATAAACATAATTTTCTCAGTAATGACTTCATTTACCAGCCGCCATAAAAATCAAACAACCAGCATAAAAATTAAGCAGCTCTTAAAACCATAAAAAGAGTCACAAAAAGAGAGAGAAATATTACTACTCAGCTGTAACAGTAACAGTTACAAAGAAAAAAAAACACATCAAATCAAAATGGCCGCATATGAAAAAAACCCTAAGTAACAGTAAATGAGTAACAGAGCGCGAGAGAATGACAACAATTGAAAGAGTGGAAAATAAACAAAACATAATGCATTTATATCTGAGAGATACACACAACACACTTATGGTGGATAGATAGATATACATAGTTTTTGTGTGTGTGTAAGCGATTTTAGTAGCACGCTAATAAAGTTGTTTCGAGACTAAAATCATAATATCTCTATCCAAATGTTGAAAATACAACTGCATCAGATTGAAAACGATCTTCGGTCGAGTAACACGTTTAAGCGGATAAAATTTAAATAATTGTGTGTGTATATAATTTTTTTTGTTTTAAGAAACAACAACAAAAGAGTTTTTTTATATACCAGAAAATTTTTTTTAAAGAATATCGGAATATATTTTAAAGAATTTTGTAACAAGAATTTATAAGCTAAAAGAAATACTTAACAAGTATAGTATAGAAGTGATTTAAATAAAAATATTAAAATTTTAATTTCATAAAAAAGCCTGGAAAACAATTTAAGGGCAACAAAAATAAAAGTGAAGATTTTTTTTATGAAGAAAAAAAATCAGAATTATACAGAAGCCTAAACGAAATAAATGGAATACTCTTAAACAAATAAAACAACAAAATTAAACAAAAAAAGAAGAGAAGAGCATAAATAAATAACACGAGTAAATATTTTTACTTGAAGTTTATTTAAAATAAGAAAAAAAAAATAAAAAAGATCTTAAAAGAAAATAAAACAAAATAAATAAATAAATAAAAAAGAAAACGAAAACGTGACAAAAACATAAAAAGAATTAAAACAAAGTAATAAATTTTCCAGGAATATTTAAAGTTTTAGACATTAAAATGTCTTGATATTTATTTAAAGTGAGAAAAATAATTAAGTTTTTTTTTGTATAATTTCTACACCTCCAACACAAATGTTTATTTAATTGGAAACAAACTTGGCAGCACTTGCTTTTGAAAAAAAATAACAGCTAATGTAGCGTTTTTTAAGAACTTTCTTTGGCAAATTTTTAAAATATGCTGAAATATAAATTTAATATTAATTAAATTTAAAAAAAAAAATAACAAGAATATATAAAAACCTTCTTAAATATTTATTATAATAAACAAAGAATAATAAAACATGGTTGTACCCACAATGGATAGTTTACCGCGTGTACCCGATACACATGGAGATGTAGTCGATGAAAAACTATTTTCCGATTTATATATACGTACCACATGGGTGGATGCCCATGTAGCACTCGATCAAATCGATAAGGTAAGTGTTAAGAAACGAGATATTTGTTAAAATACACAATTAAACAAAATAAGGAACAATTTATAGCTACCTAAGGGTATATGAACAAATTAACTCTATAAAAAGTTTATTAAACCTATGAAGGAAATAGCGAATATATCTATAAGAATATTCTTAAATTCCCAGGTGAAAGTTGTTTATCACATTCAAAATTGACATTCAGAAGATTTCTTTCTATTTGAAGTTTATATAGAATTAAATTTCATTCCATTTAAATTATTTGCAACGTTTTAAAATCATCAAATGATAGTAACATATTTGGCAGAAATTTTCATTCAATAAAGCTTTAAATTTCATGATTTTGTAAACATGCATTCATTCCTTTACTTCAATATATAAAAATTAAAAAATTTGTATTTATAAATTTTAGCGATTTTCATATATAATTTTTTTTAAGATATGCCGATTATAATATTTAGTTATAAGTCAATTATGTTGCCGAGTTCATTGTGAGAAAATCTTATTTATATCAGGATGATTAATCGTCTGATTTTTATTGTCATTAAATATATTTACCTTAAATATTATATGAAACAATTTGCTTAAATCTAGATTACTAGAATTTTCAAATAACTTTCGTTTCGAAAACTTCACAAGTTACAGAATAGAAATACTGATTAAAATAAATTTAGTTAAAAATCAATTATATTAAATTTTCAGATTTCTGGCGATTTCTAATAAATAATAAAAGTTATGAATATTGTTTTATTTTGAATGGCAATACTAAAAAAACAAAGAATAACATTTTATTTTAAAATTTCCAAAAAATATAAAATTGTAAATATTTATCTTGAATTATAATTTTTAGATTTTAACGATTTTTACTTAAAATTATATTTTGTTGAGCATTTGCCTGTTCCACACTGTCAAACAAAAAATTCGTTTCAATAATTTATATGAAGAACAAAAAATAAATTAAAAATACATTGTGGGACAGTCCGCTTAGTTACATATCATATTTATTGAAAAATATTTTTATACAAAAAGAAAATACATTTTAAAGTCGATAATTTTCGTTGTTTAAATTTCAAGCGATTTCTTTCACCTAACATTTCGAAATTTGGTTTACGTCAACTATAAATATTTTATCTTGATAAAAATGTCTCTTGTATATTACTGTAAATTTCAGAATATTTTACTGAATATATAAAATATACGAAATTTTGTTGTATTGTTATGAAATAAATATATTAATAATAAAATTTGCAAATCTTCTGAATTTCTTGCTAAAACTTATGGAGGCACTGTAAACATGTAAATTACAGGCGTATTCACAAAAAAAAAAAATAATGTATGTTTGATAAAGGTTTACTTTTTGTATGTAAATTTCCATAAGAAAAAAAATAGTAAACTTTTATGAAGCAACACAGAAGAAACACATTATTTTTTTTTTATAACACTTCATTTCCCTAAACAGTTATTAGTAATATTAATAATAGCCGCATTCACAAAAAAATAATATATGTTTGGTAAAGGTTTACTTTTTTTATATAAATTTCCATAAGAATAAGTTAGTAAACCATTATCAAGCATACATTATTTATTTTGAATAGGGTTGTAAAAAAAACATTTTCTAACGGTTTCATTAAACTTTTTTCTTCTAATATCAACACAAAAGTCAATTTAAATTTTTAAAGTTCAAATTGTAATTAATGTTTTACCTTTTAGTAAAAAACGTGCTTTAATTTTTAAATTTTATACTAAAAACTAAACATTAAAATTTAAATAAAAGCCTACTTACGAAAACCTACTTTAAAAATTTAAAAGAATTAGTTATTTTTGTTTTTATATTATACTAAATATAATATTAAAATCAAACCATAATATTTTTCTATGAATTAAATTAATAGCAAACAAACAAAAAAGACCACCCAATAAATATTTATAAAAAAATAAAAAAGTCTAGGAAAAAAAGCTTTAAAAAATATATACATTTTTTTTGTTTACGTTTAATTGAGTCATTAAAATAAATCGTTTGCGGTTTGACAGCTTTTTTATAACCGTTTTTTTTTTCGTTTGTTTTTATTTTGTTATTGCATTTTTGTTGTGTTTGGCAATTTTTTACTACTACAAAACAAAAAACCACCAACAAATTTCTTATAATAGCAACAACAATATGCATGAGTATGCATTAAAATCGACCAACAACAAATAAAGCAAAACAAAATATAGGCGTATAATAACCCAACAATCATTGTTGTTTTTGTAAAAGACCCCACTCCCCAAAAACAAAGCAAAAACCAATATAAATAATAGTAAGTGCATTTTAGATCAATCCATAATGGCAATCAATTGATCGCTTGCCAAAAAACAAAAAAAAATATCTAGAAAAATAAAGGGAAAAAACTTCATGAGCTGCTGTATAGAGTAAAAGAAAATTATAAACGTTACTTGCCTCGAAGCTGGTAGAAAATCCAAAAGGAACATTCGAGTTCAATGTTGCACACCCGAAGAAAAATCAGCTATAAATTTAAAAGTTAACGAATTTTCTTAAAAAGGAACATTTATTCTTAAAAAAAACATCTAATTTTTCTATTAAAGAAAAATGAAACAGAAATTTTCTGTTAAGAATTTTTAATGAAAAAAATTTTTTGATGAAAATTAATAAATTTTGTTTGGGTGTAAAAACAAAAAAAAAGAAGTGATCTCGCCTCCACCTAAACTTAACTAACTGCCTTGCTGCCACACAACTTTGACTTGTACTACATACAACTCAATTGTTGATGATCGTGGCTCTTATTTTCATTTTAAAGTTGTTGGTGTTCCTCTTTTTTCCTCTTTTACCAATGTTACATGTATTTTACGTTAAAAAGAACACACAAAGCAAAACAACAGCAACAACAATAACAAGAGAAAGGAAAGATGAAATAAAATAAAACAGAAACACATAAACGTAAATCCAAAATAATGAAGACATTAAAACGCTAAACGAACACACACAGTCAGCATTGATGGTGGTGGTGAGACAGATAGACAGACAGTCGGTCGACCAACCGAGTAAAGATACTATAATAATACAATAGTTATCTAGATACGTGTGTATGTTTTATATTGTTGATGGCTGGGTTGTATATTATAACCCATTCAAAGCATCTTAACTACTACAACAACAATAACTGCCATTAAGAAGATCATCATGATGTTGTATTACAAAAAAAATATATATATAAACGAATAAAAAAACGCTAAAAACAACAACATTGAATGATCCGATCCAGTCATGTTGGTAACCGCGCCAACCCTAAAGCAACAACAATAACATCATTATTATGGGCTTTTTTTCTTGTGCTTCTTCTACATAAAAAAACAACAATAAACATAAAACCTTGGAGCTTGCTTGAAAAAAACACTCAGTGTTTTGTGTTGTAACTTCAGTAAATGTGGAGTTGAATGTTGATGAAAATGTAAAAGAAGATGTAGAATATGTCAGTTATAAGAAGAAGAAAAATTTGTTTTGTTAGTGTTATCACTATGTGGAAAACAATAAAAATTTTAAGTGAAAAAGATGCCATATTATTCTAAAGGCAGCAGCTGTGATTCAACTTAAAAATGTTAACAATTAAAGATGCCATATGTTCAAAAAAGAAGATAAGGTGATATGTTGTAAGAATTCCCTTTAATATAGAATTAAAAAAGCTAATATCTCGCTTCTGAATGTCGAAAAGACCGTTTTTACTGCCTCAACACACAAATGAGTTCGTTTCGCCTTCTGATTTAAAGAATTTCATAGAATTTGAGTCCTTAACTCCGACAAGATCAAATAGTAAGAAAAGTAGGGTCATTTCGTTTGCTGATATAAAGAATTGCAGGTTGACTACAACCGAGCATTTACACATCAAGTGAATTTCATGTCATCCTGTAGCTTAACATTAGAAAGTTTGGAAGATCCCTTATTCCTTTTTATCTTTGTAATCAAAGTTTTGACTTTGACAACAATACCGACCAGTTTTTACATTATTCGCAACAATGCGCATCTGTCCCACACATATAGCAAGTTAATTATTGTTGTTTATCATAAAGGTTCATTTACCTTGAACAATTTTATAGTGTTCCACTAGGAACGAGCCGAGAAATCATAGAGAAAATTTAACTTCATTGGCTTATTATTACAATTCCTATAAGAGACGTGAAAGCAAGACTATCTGGAAATAAATTCAAAATTTTATTAGCAAGCGTCTTTCGGGTGGACAATTTCTCCCAGCATTTAATTGTCACCAAAAACGTTGAATATATCACCTGCATAAGATCTAATTGATAATACTGTCGATAAAAAATAAATGTAGATTTTTGCCCGAAAAATATTATTTACTTCAGGAAATCAAATAGGAACCTAATCCAATTGATCTCCTTCCGCAAACCCATTATTTTTAGATTCTTCTTGAACATGTCTGAAAACTTTAATATTAATCTCTTGGCTTTAAGAGGAATTTACAAATTGTTTATCAAGAAATCAATTATAAAATATTTTTCAAAAGCTAATAACTCTATAAACTTCGATAAATACAATTTACAGTAACCATTTAAAACCAACCGGAAGAAGATTATTTAATATTTAACTAAAGCACATGCAATTCATATTTATATACATTAAAACTCTTCTACAAACCGACAATTGCTGTCGTTTTTGTCATCTTCAGACATACAATGGGGGAGAGAGACAAACATAGAGTTAGGGCCATGTGACATTACTTATACCTTCTTATATGCACGCATTTCAAATGAAAATAAACATGTGTAAATGTATGTGTACATAAATTAAATCCATCACTCAATATTTATAGCGGTTAAAGAAATAAATAAAATAAAAACAAATAGTGAATGGAAAACAACAACGACAATATTCCCTATGTAAACACACACTATACCCATACATACATATTATATTGTATTAAAATTAAAAACAAAACACACGATAACGACAACAACAACAAAAATGAGACTTTTTCACCCAAAAACCCAAGAAAAACGTAAACAAATTCATTTTGAAATAAAATTATGTTATTTTTGTGCGTAAATATGTACTACATATGTATATATCTATGTAGTATGCACGTTTGTTAGGATATTACATACATATTTGCGTACATATAATATTTCGATATATTCATGTGTACATTTTGCAAGATGCTGAAAATTACTTTTGGCAGTTGATTTTTTTATGTTGAACGAACTCATTACTCGTTTGTGTGCTAAAAGAAAACGAAAAACTGTTTACAATATCCTCAGAGTATACAATTCATACTCGGTGAATACTGTTGGCTGGCTGCCTAGCTGGTTGTTTGCTGTTTGCTTGCTTACTTCGCGCTGCTGTATTCGTGTGTAGAAGAATGTATGATGACTGCACAAAAAATTGTTTGTGTGGCAGCCGGTATAGTGGCGACAGTGACCACCCATGGCGTTTTAAATAAAGCAACAACAGCAAAAAAATATACACATATATTCATACATACACTTATGTATTCAAAATAAAAAAAAGGAGCTTCGTTCATAAACATTTATTTGAACATAGTCGTAGGGGTTTTATTTAGTTTTGTTTTTTTGCTTCAAATTTCTCTCGTGTGAAAGAGTTGAAAAAAGATGTGTTAAATAAACAATAACAAAGCAAAGTGGCAATGAAAAGTTAACTTGAATGTATTGCAACAGTTAACGGAAGGGTGAGGGGCTGGTCAATGTTAACATATTAATAACATACTGTCTTCACTTTGATATAATATATGAGATAAGATTACATTATATTCACATACCTAAACATGCACTTTTTATTGAAGAAAATCAAACTTCTTTAGCACAATGTTAATGAAGATATTATTTTTAAATTAAAATACAACAATTTTACAGTTTCAAAATACTCAAACAAATTTTCGTATGTATAATATAAATTTTTTACTGTTAATATTTTAAGATATTTCAGTAGAGAAATCCTGTCACGATAGTCTCATAATATATCTTATAATACTAATATTTTCGTCTACAAGTGATATAATTCTCTCAGTGGGCGAACTTGGCACTACGTGTTTATTATGATTAAAAAACTCTCGTGTAGACCACATAAGGGATATAATAAAAACTAAAAAATTAAAGTCTGTTAACCGTATTTATATAATAAAAATTTAAGAATTGAAATTCATTCTCTTTATTAAACACTCTTTAAAAAATATTTTAACAATTCGTCTGTTTCTCTCCCCTTACAGGGGAATACAAATGTATGACAGATAAGACATCAATACTACCTCCAAAAAAAAAACGATCTGTATAATTTTTACTTGGCGGAGTATATTAAAAAAAACAAACCATCCAACTAAACAATCTTTCTAAAAGATTTTTATATCTCTTTTACTGTCCACTGTTTTTTGCCAGTCTTTTTTTCTGTCAAAATGACGTTTGCAATGCAAAGATTGAATATTTTTGTATTTGTTTATGTTTTTAAGCAAACTAAGGCAAAAAAAGTTTGTTGTTATTTTGCAGATTTTTTTTTGTTTATATTAAGGAGAAAAAGCCACAAACTGAAAACATTGTTTTATAAGGTTCCATACTATTACATACATACATATATGTATGAGTGGCTAAGTATAGAGTTGTTATGTGTCTGCCATGGATATGGTTAATGGATGAGGAGGTACACACAATAACAACAAAAAAATTGTATATTCATTCGTAAAACAAGTAAACAGTTTTTGCGGTCAAACTACAAGTAGTACGTGAGTTGTGATAGACATGACCAAAGTACATACAAAAACAGTAGCTAAAGTTTTAATAATAAAGTTGTTTACATTGTTGCGCCTTGTTGTGTTTTTAGTTTTTTTTAAAGAGATTTTTTATTTTACCTATAAAGTGTTTTTTTTATTTTTAATGTCTAGGGCTTAGTTCTACAGCTTTTCTATCTTTTGAAAAAAGACTTTTAAGAGATGTATTATTATGATTAGAATTAGACAGAGAACGATTTTTAAAAAGTGATTTTTTAAATATACCAAAAGTTTTGAATATACTTTTGTTTAAATTGCAAACTTGTTTGTCAATGTGTATATAAAAATAAAATTAGTGCTCTGTGTTCGCGAAGGATTTTATTTCCGCACATTTTAACTGTTATTTTTTAATTTTATTAAAATGGTATATTAATCATTTTAGAAGATTTTGATCTTATGTATTCGTAAACCGTCGCGATTATAGAAGGTGTAATTTAAAAAAAAATAAGCCATCGCTATAATGGGTATTCGCGAATACTGAGTTTAGTTTATATAGTTAAAATTAAACATCTGGCAACACTTTTAAATATTGGAAAAACATGGTACTTGAATTCGAGTCTATACTAGACAAATGAATGCGATATTTGAAAGGGGAATTTAAAAAATATGAATTTATGATACCTATATGATAAGTAAAATTGGTTTATTATAATTTTAATAGCTTATTTTACTAAAAATAAACATTTGACCCAAGCAACGTTAAAAATTATATGCGGTGAAAAAACGCTATAAATACAATTGGGAAGAAAGTAAATTTAGAAATAAAATAAAATTAGAAAATGTTTTTAGAAAATCCTATTGTAATATACAATTTATTATAAAATTTAATTATTTTTAATATGACTTAATATATTAAAACACCAATTAAAAAATGTCCGCATAAATTACAAAAATAAACTAAAAATAGTACACATTAGCAGAAATAACTTAGAATTTATTAAAATGTTAACTGGGTAACATTTTCTTCATTTAAGAGTGTATGTGACAGATTTTATGTTTGTCATATACACGACATATTTAAAACATTTTTATGCGTTTTTAGGGAGGAGTAGTATATTTTTTCTTTAAAATTCCTAGCAAAAGATCAAACGAAAACGCTTACCTAGCGCTCAATATACACACCCTTATAAACACTATAATATAAAGCAAACATGAAAATCAACACGAACATTTTCTGTTTTTGATAATTTAATCCCCATTATAAATTTAAATAAACGTAAATGTTAACAATATTTCATTTGTATGAAAAAAGGCCCGCATACTTGAAAGATCTTTTTTAACAAAGCCATATCATACCCTACTTCCGAGAAATTGAGGAAAATTAAAACAAATATTAGAGACACAAAAACACACTAAAAACACGCCTACAAGAATTTCCGGTTTCCCAAGATTTTATCATCCTTGTTTTTTTTAATCCAACAAATTAAAATTATTTTCGCAATAATCTTCAAACAAACAAAACTTAACCTAAATAAATAATAACAATTTCTTTTATTATATCAAAAAATACCGGCTTTAATAACAAAGTAATCATAATTTCTATTAAAAAAAAAAAACAATAAAAAAACCAAATTATGAAGACATTATGTTTAAAATAAAAAAAAACTCAAACACAAACGACCACACTCGGCGTTATTTCTTTTAACCGAAAATAACATAAAATTACGAAAAATCTTTTAAAAAGAACTTGTATATTTAGATACTTAAAACAAAACAACAAAAAATCATTTATACCGGAAAGAAAAGATGAAAAAAAACTATACAAAAGTAATAATCACACATTCTGTGAAATTTACAATTCATGAAAATATAAAGCATGGCATTCAGTCATTCAGCCAACAAACCGATCGTCTGTTCATCCAACCATTTTACTACAAAGCCAAAATGTACCAAATGTTGTTGAAGATCAATTTTGGTTACCTGTTTAATAGTAGAGTAGTATTGCAGGGAGTTTTACCTGATTTCATAAATTTTTAAATAAGACATTTATTCTTTTTTACGGACAGACAGCCAGACGGACACAACAGACAGATGTAGGGCCAGACCTTTAAGACTGGCTTTTTTTATTGAGTTGAAAATTTTATAATAAAGATATTAAATTGTACCCAAAAAGTAAAAAGAAGGAAACAAAAAGAAAACAACGATCATTATAGTTTGAAGCAATTGGGAGCAGTTAACAAAGTCGTTTGGTATTTTTCTTTAACGCCGTTATTTTTCTTAATTATTTACATTAGGTTTTATGAAATGGAAACTTAATTCTGGTTAAAATGGAAAACAATAAAACAGTAGGATTCTCTAATTCTTAATTATTAAGATTTTTCGATTTATATGATTTATGTATAATTTGTAAATTTTTTCTTTAAGCAATTTACTTTAATTTGGCAAATTATTTTTTTAAGTTTGGTGCTTAAAGCATTTAAGCGATTTTATGTAAATATTTAGAAATATGAAGAAAATTTATAGTAGATTAGTAAAAACGCTTTTTAATTTTTTTTTTTTTTTTTTGGAACCGANNGTAAAAACGCTTTTTAATTTTTTTTTTTTGTTTTTTTTGGAACCGACAAAAAATGAACAGCCGTATTAAGAAAATTTATGTTTGATAACGAGTTACTATATTTTTCTTATGAAAATTTACTTATAGAAAGTGACTAACTCTTTATTAAGCATACATTATTATTATTACTACTATTATTATTGTTATTTTTTAAAATTGCTGTGTGTGAACCCCGACTTTAACAACTAGCAAAATTAAAAATTCATCTGGCAACACTTTTGTCTTAAAGCCTAGTAGGTATAGTGTTAGAGAGTTCAATTAATTATACCGTTCATAAAACATTTAACATTTTTTCGATGTTTAAATACGGTTGTTGAAAGGACCATGTTTAAAATCGAAAATCATTTATCTTTAACATGATGTTAGTGTTAATGTTAAATATTTTCTGTTAGGTGAGAACCGCGTGTAAATAAAAAAAATAATGACATTAACTAAAAAAGAGGCTTTTAATTAAACACGATAATTACTTTATTTTTCTGCAATAAACCGACTCTTTTATAAATAACTTAACGCCGTCATAAAATCCTAATGATCAACATTGAAGTATTAGCAATAAGAGAAGCAGCAGCCTTTTAAGATGAACTTGTCCAAAAAAAATATGTTTGTTACGTTGAGCCTCAAAAAAAGGTGGTCGATTTCATTGTATTTTTTGTTATTATGGTTGCTGGCTACGTTAATAATGTTTAAGCCATAAAAAATACTAAAATGCGGGTTATTATTATTGTTGTTCCTACTATGTCTTAATAAGAAAAAAACTGGCTTATACAAAAAAACCTAAAATTTTTCATAAAAAAAATAATAAATAATTTCATTGAAAAAATTTATCATGTATGTAAAAACTTTTAAAGCTTTTTTTTTTTGTTAAAAGACGCACGTCATGGCACACGTTTTCAAAACAAAAAAATTAAAAATAAACTAAAAGTTAAAAACCGTTATAAGTTAAAAAAATCTGGTTTTAATGAAAATTACAAACACAAAAAAATCACATTTAAATAAGGTTGTACATAGTTTCAAAAGAATTATTTATAAAAAAATAGCTTTGAATATTTTCTGGAACTCATGAGAATTTTTAATGATTTACTTAATCTTTCCTTTCCCCCCTTTTAAATGCTACTGATTTTGCTGTTGCTACTTTTTTTCTCATAATAAGGACATTACTTTATTGTATTATATTCCAAACAACACCAGCAGTAGCACATGTTGACCCTCAAAAAATAATTATGCTCCCTTTTCTTCTCGTTATAAAAACAATAACAACTACTATATAGATTTTTATATAATGTTCATTATATGTATAAGAGATGAGATATATTCTATATACATATGTATATGTATGGGTAGTCAACAAAATATAGCAGCTGTTGCTTATTTTAGTTTTATGTATCAGAAGAAATTTTTAAAAACTAAAATTATGTGAATATTTTCAACTTGGGAGGTCTAATATATTTTATAATTTTAGTTTTTTTTTGTATGTAAATTTGTGTAGCTTTTTATTGTTATTAGATTTTCGTTAATGTATTATTGATAGTTTATATGTGTTATTTTTGTTTTCATTAATTAACGGTATTTTTATACACTCTGTTCTTTTATTTCTATTAGAATGACGGAATAATAATTAGAGCTACCAGATTGCTTAAAGTGTAATACAATAAAATAAAAATATTTTAATGAATTAAATCTTTTAGTATACATATTTACATATAAATTTAACAGATTAATATCTTATTAAAAAAAATAATAAACATTTTCAATAACTTTTTTCGATAGTAAAGGTTTTTATAAACAAATTTGTTTTATATTTCATTCAATTTAAATTTATTTTGATTCTAAAAATCATTTTTATTTTATTTTTTTTTTTTATTAATTCCCCCTACCGTTAAAAACAAATTTAAATATAAAAAAATTTAAATTGTTTTTAAAAACAAAATTATTTTTGATAATTTTTAAGAAATTGAAAATTTAAAAGATTTTTTTAATAAGCAAAGAGAAATTAAACACAATCATTTAACTGGGTGGTCCTTGTCTGAAAAGAGATTATATGGTATGGGAATTTGTGCTCTTTTAAGGCAGTTTTTTATTATTAGTAGTTTTGATTTGGTTATACATATATTTTAGATCTTTAAAGAAGTCTCCCCCTTTGGATTTTTTTATTTTTAAATTTTAATGATAGTGGACTATCGTTGTCAGAAGATCTTTAAAATGTTTATATGTATATTTGTATGTTTTTTTTTTCTTTTTATTTAATTTTACGTACAATGTATATTCTTTTTTTTGGGTTGCTTTGTTTAAACATTGATTAAATGAAATGAACAAATGTCAATCAATCGAAAATTGTTGTTAACGTATTTATGTTTCTGTATTTAGATCATTAATTTAAAAGTTCTTAGGGTTTTTATTATTATGTTTGTTTTGAGGCATTCAATATTTAGAGTTTGTTAAAATATTTTGAAATATGAAAATGTTTGTTTTGTTTTAAAGCTAATATTAAATGTATGTATTTAAATAGACATAATTTAAATTTTGTTTTTCAGAAATTTAAAATGAAAAGTTGATTTTTTTAATTTATTATTATTTTTTTTAATTAAAATTATTTAATAACATTATAGCTTATTTTTATGTGTTTCCATTTTTTATTAGTTTTTTTTAGAAATAAATTTTATTATTTTTATTTTTTGTTTGAAAATTTTTATTTCTTAAAAAAATGGGTGGTCTTTAGAATTTTTAAATGTTAAATATTTTTATTTATCTGCTTGTATATTGATAAATTAAACATTTATGTTAAATTTTATAGTTTTTTTTTAAAGACCACCAGCATTTTTTTAACATTATTTTTTGTTATGAATTTCTTTGAATTTTGTTTTTTTTATTGTATTTTAAAATGACCGTAGCTATAATAAACTATACAACATAATTATAATGTTAGTTTTGGTTGTTTTTTTTTCTGTGTTTTAAATTAAGTTGTAAATTTTTAATGGAAACATATTTTTCATAGAAACCCCGAAAAAAAAACTTTCATTAAAAATGCTTATGTTTGATTAAACTTTAACACAACAAGAAATCACAAAAAAAATGTTTTTAAAATGATTAATGATGTTAAAAAGCAATAAATTAAAAAAAGATACCAAAAAAAACTAGTTTTTTTTAATACAGCATTATAAAAATTATTTATATTGTAGTTAAAAAAATAAAAATTCACGTGGTTTATTTAATACTTGTATTATTTTATTTTAATTATTAAGAAATAATGGCATTTAAAAGTGTTAAGTGAAGAAAATACTAAAACACAAGTTACAGTTATATCTTACTGCATTTCTATTAGTGAGCTTGTATGTATAAGCAAATGTTATTGTTTTATTTTACTTTTTTTCTATAATTCGTCTTTGTTTCTTTGATACATTGTTTTTAATTGCAAATATTAAGTTTAAGAGAGAAATACCGTTATAATGTTTATTGTTTTCATTCATTTATACTAGTTTGTATGTGTATTATGCTTTTGTTATTGTTTTTTCATTAATTTGTCATTTTTGTTTTGTACAGTGTTGTTAAGTGAAACAATTTAATATATCCTGAATTTAAGTGTTGGTTAAAGTTTATTGATATACACTTAGCAAAATCTATGGTTTTCAGAGAAAATATAAATAATTTTCATTTAAAAATAAATGAAAATGTGTATTTAGTTTTCTTTGTTAAACTATAGAAATTTAACACCATATAGTAATAAATCATGTTTGAATGACATGTTTCTTTTGCTCTCTAGAGTATCATATAAAACTATGTTTTACAATTTTTACTAAGAACAACAGGAGATCGTTAGGAGGATTAAAACAGCAACAACAACAACCAGCATTAGCAGTATATCAATACTTTCAAAAACTTAATACAAATAACAAACAGACACACACACACGCACACACAAAAACATTTGTATGTCATTTATCCTAAGTTGTCATCAAAGATACAGATAAAATTCCATTGAAATTGAAACATAACAAACAGCAGTAGTATAGCAACAACAATATTAACAAATTTAAAAAGGAACGCCTGTTATTGAGCCATAAAAGTGTTAACAGGCCTTTAAAATTGCTTTTTAGCTAGATTTACAATGATGTCTTAATATATACTACTTGAAATTTAAAAATAAAACGCATAAAAACAATAACAAAAACCCAGACCTAACACAATGGCTTATGAGTTTTTGTTTTAAAAAAAATTCCTGTTGAGTATTTTCGGGAAGTTACAAGGAAAATTAAAATTTCACATAAAAACGCACACAGCATGACAATTTAGGTATTGACAAGTCAGGCGTCTTTAAGCACTAGACGACACGTTTTTTCTTTTTTAGCTGTTTAATGTTAATGTGCAAAAAATAATGCCAAGATTTTGAAAAAATGTTTTAAAATACACTATAAGCAAGAGAAATGACTTTCTTAAAAATTTTCGAAAAAAAATGTTTCCTTTAAATTGTTATGTTTTATCTTATTTATGTCTCAATTTATGAAACATTTTTATGTGTTTGAATTTTTAATGGAAAAAGGAAATAGTTTTTATACCTCAGAAAAGTAATAAAGGTAATTTAGCTTATAAGGGTTTAATAAATTAAAACAATTTTTTTTAAATTCTTTAAAAGGCTTTAGCTTTAATGTTGTTTGAATAAATTTTATAAATCGTAAAATTTCCTCATAAAAATAAAAATGGTGAGGAAAGTAAAACACCCATGTGTTTAAAATAATTTACAGGAAATGGTTTATTTAATGACTAATAACAAAAAAGCGGCAAATTAAAAATAACTTTAATATACCCAAAAAATGGTTAATTTAATTTAACAACACTAATTTAAGGCGTCAAAGTAACAAATCTAAAGCTCTAAACAAAATATACGTTAAAATATAAACCAAATTAACGCAAAATAAATATTAACCAATATAAAACTTACAACTTAAATTATATTTCAAAAAATTACATTAACTAATATAATCCTTTTTTGTATTCATTTCATTTTAGGGCAAAGCCCGCGGCAATCGCACCGCCATATATCTGCGTTCAGTATTTCAATCCCACCTCGAATCCTTAGGTAGTTCAGTACAAAAACATGCCGGTAAAGTTTTATTTATAGCCATTTTAGTATTAAGTACATTTTGTGTTGGCCTCAAATCTGCCCAAATTCACTCTAAAGTTCATCAGCTATGGATACAAGAGGGTGGTCGCCTCGAATCGGAACTGGCGTATACACAAAAGACCATAGGAGAGGCTGAAAGTTCAACGCATCAGCTATTAATACAAACGGCCCATGATCCTAATGCCTCAGTATTACACCCGCAAGCTTTACTCTCGCATTTAGAGGTGCTGAAAAAAGCGAGTGCGGTAAAGATACATATGTTCGATACGGATTGGAGTTTAAGAGATATGTGTAATTCACCAACAACGCCAAGTTTTGAGGGTCACTATTTTATAGAGCAGATATTTAACCGTTTAATACCGTGTTCAATAATAACACCTTTGGATTGTTTTTGGGAGGGTAGTCAACTTTTGGGTCCTGAATTTGCAGTACAAATACCGTAAGTAAATTTTTCTCCCTCTATTAGTTTCTAGCCTTTTGTGTTTCCTCAAATCTCAAATCTCATTTCAATATTTTTTTCTTTTTCCTCTTTAGCGGCATGGATAAACATATTACCTGGAGTTCCTTAAATCCCTCTAGTCTTATGCAAACTATGAAAAAACAAATGAGCGATCAGAAAATTTCCTTCGATTTTGATACCGTTGAACAGTATATGCAAAGAGCTGCTATAACTTCTGGCTATACCGAGAAGCCTTGTTTAAATCCCAAAGATCCCGAATGTCCTGATACAGCTCCCAACAAAAATAGTGATCAACCATTAGATGTAGGAGCTATTTTAACGGGTGGTTGTTATGGTTTTGCTGCCAAATACATGCACTGGCCAGAGGAATTGATAGTAGGTGGAGTACAACGTAATCGTACTAGCCATTTACGCAAAGCCAAAGGTTTGCAGACTGTAATACAATTAATGACCGAAAAAGAAATGTTTGATGTGTGGAATGAACAATACAAGGTACATCATATAGGCTGGAGTCCCGAAAAAGCCGCTGAAGTGTTAAATGCCTGGCAAAGAAATTTCTCCAAAGAAGTTGAGAATATAATGAACAATTCTCGCATAGCTAAGAATTATGATGTTTATGTTTTTTCCTCGGCTACTTTGGATGATATTTTGGAAAAGTTCTCGAATCCTAAACCTTTAAGTATAGTGATTGGTGTTATAGCCACGGTTATATATGCCTTTTGTACTTTAATAAGATGGCGTGATCCAGTCAAGGGTCAGTCGAGTGTAGGAGTAGCAGGTGTGTTGCTAATTGGATTTTCCACGGCAGCAGGTTTGGGCTTGTGCGCCATTTTGGGCATTGTATTCAATGCGGCCAGTACCCAAGTTGTTCCCTTTTTGGCTTTAGGTTTGGGTGTGGATCATATTTTTATGTTAACAGCTGCCTATGCGGAGAGTAATCGCAAAGAACAGACAAAATATATACTGAAAAAAGTGGGACCCAGTATCTTATTTAGTGCTTGCACTACTACAGGAGCTTTCTTTGCCGCTGTTTTCATACCTGTGCCTGCTTTGAAAGTATTTTGCCTGCAAGCGGCCATAGTTATGTGTTTTAACCTGGCGGCTGCGTTATTAGTATTTCCCGCTATGATTTCTTTGGATTTGAGAAGAAGAACTGCAGGACGTGCAGATATTTTTTGTTGCTGTTTTCCCATTTGGAAGGAGAAGCCAGTAAATCAACTGTCACAAATAAATAATAACACACACAGAAATAGCAATCGCTTAAGAAACTCTTCTCATTCCGTACTACCAAAAACTATCAATAATTCAAGATCAGCAACCACTAGCAATTCAGTATTACCACAAGAAGAGGCTTTGTTAACTTGCAACACAGAAAAACGTTTACCCGCTTTTTCCTTTGCCAAATTCGCTGTCAAATATTATACACCTTTCCTGATGAAAAGTTGGGTCAAATTCATAGTGGTGATGACATTTGTGGGCTCTGTTATATTCAGTTTATATTGTTCTACCAAATTACAAGATGGTTTGGATTTGATTGATTTGGTACCCAAAGAAACTAACGAATATAAGTTCCTCAATGCTCAAACCAGCATGTTTGGTTTCTACAGCATGTATGCCGTGACCCAAGGTAATTTTGAGTATCCCAACAATCAACGTTTGTTGCATGAATACCATGAGGCTTTTGTTCGCGTGCCGCATGTCATTAAAAATGACAATGGTGGCTTGCCGGACTTTTGGTTATCTCTGTTCCGTGATTGGCTAAAAAATCTACAGATAATCTTCGATCGAGAATACAAAGATGGTCGTATTAATCAAGAAGGTTGGCATGCTAATGCTTCTAGTGATGCTATATTGGCCTATAAGTTATTGGTGCAAACCGGTTACGTGGATAATCCCATTAATAAGAAATATGTAACACAACATCGTTTGGTGGACAATGAGGGTATTATTAATCCCAAGGCATTTTATAACTATTTGTCGGCTTGGGCCACGAATGATCTGTTTGCCTATGGGGCATCACAAGTAAGATAAGAAAACTTAATTAAAAATAGCAAATTATTAAATATCCATTTTATATTTTTAGGGTAAATTACATCCTGAACCTAGACAGTATTATCATGTACCCACCGAGTATGATTTAAAAATACCCAAATCCTTGCCTTTGGTTTATGCCCAGATGCCTTACTATTTGCATGGCTTAACTGATACCTCGGAAATTAAGTCTTTGATATCCCATATACGAGATTTAAGTGTACGCTTTGAAAATCGTGGTTTACCCAATTATCCTTCAGGTAATTTGTTTGCTTTTGCTTTTTGTTAAAAATGCAATATATAATTTTTAATTGTTTTCTTTATAACAGGCATTCCTTTTATTTTCTGGGAACAATATATGACTTTAAGATCTTCTTTGTCTTTGATTTTATGCTGTTGCATAGTGGCGGCTTTTATTTTGGTATCCATATTACTGTTATCTGTTTGGGCGGCAGTTTTGGTTGTGTTTAGTGTTTTGGCCTCTTTAGCTCAAGTGTTTGGAGCGATGACTTTATTGGGCATTAAGTTGTCAGCTTTACCCGCTGTTATTTTGATATTAAGCGTGGGAATTATTGTCTGCTTTACAGTGCATATATCGTTGGTAAGTTTTAATAAATGTTTGAGGAATTCGGAAAATAAATTAATTGTTAATTTTATGTTTTTTTCTTGCAGGGTTTCATGACTTCTGTAGGCAATCGAGAACGCAGAGTTTTGCTCTCTTTACAAGTTTCTTTGGGCCCTTTAACTCATGGCATTTTAACTTCTACTTTAGCGGTATTTATGTTATCCACTTCCCCCTTTGAATTTGTTATACGTCATTTCTTTTGGCTGCTCTTGGTGGTGCTATGTTTGGGAGCTTTTAATAGTCTGGTGGTTTTTCCCATTATTTTGAGCATTATAGGACCCGAGGCAGAATTAGTGCCATTGGAACATCCTAATCGCATTTCTACACCCTCACCACAAATGCCACGCAGCAGTAAGAGAGCTAATAAAACGGTAATTGTACATGGTTCTTCACGTTCCTCTTCACGCAATTGTCAAAAACCACACTATCATCACAAAGATGTTAATATCAATGATCCCTCGTTGACTACAATAACAGAAGAGCCTCCTTCCTGGAAGTCTTCAAATTCATCGATACAAATGAATAATGAATGGGGTAATAATAATATGAATAATGGACCTGGAGGTCATTATGGCAATAATATTAATTATGCCAACAATATGAATTATCATCATCATCCACCACCACCACCAACACAACAACATCAACAACCACCACCGCCCCCACAAACTTCTACACAAACTCATCATTCTCACCACCAACATCATCCTCATTATAATCCTATGTATGCTACTCACCCCCCACCACCACCACAATATCATCAACATCATATGAGTGCCGGACCCTCATCTCAAAGTAATTTAAATAATGTTCCTCCTCCTCCAACTCACAATACCAATCTAAATCGTGATTCGAGTAGTAGTAATAATAATAAGAATATCAATAACTTTCCACCCGAATTGCAAAGTATTGTTGTACAACCGGAAGTTACGGTTGAAACGCATCATTCGGATACCAATACCACCAAAGTAACGGCCACAGCCAATATTAAGGTGGAATTGATAACACCAGGTAGAGCGGTTCGAAGTTATAATTTCACTTCATAGCAATGAGGCTCGTCGGAGGAAAAAACATAACCTTAAATTTAAAGAGATTAGATAATTTTAAATTATTTATTAAACACAAAAAATATATATATTAAATAAGTTGAATTTAAAGTGTATATACTAGGATATTAAAAAGATAACAAAAAAAATGTAGTTAATATAGACCTGAATTTTAAGCCAAAATAGTAACCAAGTAACACAAAACTAACAAAAATAAAAACACAAATAAAATAAAATACATACACATAATTTTAAAAATTTAACACAAATTTTCATAATTCTTAAACACACATAATTAAAGAAGAGACTGATTATTCTTTGAAACAAACTCTTAAATACTTTTCAAATAAAGAAAAATCTTAAAAGAAAACTAAAAAATCGCCATATTGAAAATAAACAATAACTACACTGGCAACTCCCAATTCATGTTACTGTTGTATTGTCATTACATTTTTAATAATAACATTTGTTTTATTAATGTTTTTAATTATTATTTAGCTTTTTTAAAGTGAATGAAAAGTATATAAGAAATTTGTGGTCAACTTACTAAACTCATCTCTTGGAATTTATTTACTTTTATTAACTCTTAAAATATGTACAAAACAAATATAAAACATTTTTTGGTCTAACCTTTTAAATAAATTGTAAATTTTCTTAAAAAATTTAATTTAAATAAAATATTAACATTTTAAAAAAGAAATTAACTAAAATGTAAATAACACTAAAAGAAACCTAAATTTTTAAAGGTTTAAACTATTTTATTTTTAAATTAAAAAAAAAAACCTTATAGTATTTTATTTATATATTAATATATATTATAATATAATATATAATTAAATATATATTTTTATTATTAAAAAATAATAATTATTAATAAATAAATGAATTCCTTTTATTTTTTATACTGACTGTATACCAATTATTTGCTTATACATATATTTTTTTATTTAATTTTTTTTATTGTTTTTATTTGTATATGTTTTAGTTTATACTTTTTATAAATATATATATTTTTTTTATTATATAATTTTGTTTTAAAGTTAAAATAGTTTTTAAGTCTCGAAATCTTTATTTATATAAAAATTGTATGTAAATTACTTAATTTGATTTATTTTATATTAAATTAATTAATTGTGTATAGATTTATTATTTATGTATTATAATGTAATTTTTTTTTAAATGGCATTTATGAACTTGTTTAAGAGATTTTAAAACAAAAACAAATAAAAAAAAACTTAAATGTGCTGCTTGGAAAATAAAGACTAAATTAATATTAAAAAAAAAATAAAAATTTTATTATTTAAGGAAACTAATAATTTTTGGCTTCATTCGGTTTATGATTGAAAAACTATATAACGTGAGTTTTTCAATACGAATAAAAGCTATTTTCAATTAGTTTTTATTAAGAACCAAATAAAAATCACTAAAATAAATATTTATAAATATTTTATATGCTATCGTTTCCATTTTATATATCCTCTTAAAGTATTCACCTAATTGAGAACTATTTATTAAACCGATTTAACATTATAAACAGTTTAGAACAGTTACAATTAAAGATCTACAGCCGTATTCACAAAAAATAATGTATGCTTGATAAAGGTTTACTATTTTGTCTTATGGAAATTTACATACAAAAGGTTAGTAAACCTTTATCAAACATACATTATTATTTTGTGAATACGGCTGTAAAAATTTAAATCTTTTAAAGTAAATTTTGTTAGTAAAATATAATCGCGATTAATAGTTTTTTTTTACGAATAGGAATGGCAATATATCATTCTAATTTTGTTTTTTATTTTTTGAGACACGTGTTTTTCAATCACCAAAATCGGTTATAAACAACCATGTTATAGGTCCAAAACTAAAAAAACTTTGTAATTTAGATTTATAAATGTGAATGTATAAAAGCATACTTTACGGCGAAAATTATATTTGTCGATAAGATGGTGAAGAATATAAAAGATTTAGTATAGTCGGACTATAGCCTCAATCTCTTATTTTTAATGTTTTCAGTTAGGAATTTTGTTTTAATGGTATATAAAAATAAGAATGAGTTTTATAATTCTATGTTTTTGACTTAAAATGCATTTTTTCTAATTTTTTTCTATAAATTTTTCGATAAATAGTTTTTTTATTTTTGTTTTAATTACCAATTTTTTACAACTCTTTTTTAAATATTTCTTCTTTGTTCTGATTTTTTAGTTTGCTTATTTTAATAAAAATATTACTTTTCATTGTATTTTTGTTTAATTGGTATAAACACTTGATTTATTATGAACTTATAAATAAAAACAAATATGTAAAAAAACGAAGCACGCATTTAATATAAACAAACTATAAATGTAAACAAAATATAAATATATAAAATTTAAAGCGGCAAATAGTTATCAGGTGTATTTATACTGTTACCTGTTATAATTATACCATGGTCTAGAGCTTTTAAAATATTTTGTAAATGTTAACGTTTATTTTTTCCTGCTCAAAGCGCCACCTGCCGTTTATTTTCTCCATATTATCATCGAATTTATGCATATGGCATGGGAGACCTGCGCCGAACGGTTTTAAGTCAGCTGAGTTAAGCCGTTAAAATCTCCTCTTATGGATTCACATTCATTTAGGACTACATATCATTAATTTCATCTTTCAAGTTTCATAATTATAAAAAAACAAAAAGTACCATTAGAAGATCAAAAAGTACCAAAAAGTCCCTCCTCTTGATTTCTTCCTCATAGGACCATATATTTTTAAGTACTACGAATTCCACTCTTGTAAATTCTTATCCACATAGGACTACATTTACTTAATCTTATGTT
>MINK01172008.1:0-29545 GCA_001735545.1 Phormia regina
AAATGATATCATATTCTGCTATATCTAACAACTTAAGGTTACTCTTTAGTTCAATTTTGAATAGCAAATGTTGGCAGGGTATATTATTGCTGTGGCTACTTGTCTATACAAAAAAAAACTACTTCAAAAGTCATTATTTTTACTTTTTTCTTTTTTCACCCATATCTTGGTTCTTTATAAACGAATTTGGTTGTTTCAAAAAAACACAATTTTTTGCCCGATGTTTCAGTTATTAGAACCAATTTATTTCATTTTCTCAACACAAAAATTTAGAAAATAATTTAACGCAATTTTAACCGACACACGGACAAACGGAATGATAAACTTATATAAATACCCTTTACACCTTTAGTGAAGGGTATAAAAAGGTAACATAAATTCATTTACAAAATGATTATGAATGAAACACATTTCCTATAAGTTAATGGTATAATGGTAACTACACAATAGCCGACGCATAAATAAAATACTTTGTTGCAAAATAATTCAAAATATATTATGTAAACAGGACAGAATGTTTTTATAGTGATCCTGTGTGTAAAATACACCAGACGTTGTTACTTAATAAAATACCATCTTTACAATGCCTTAGTGATGTAAAATCTTGTTTTTAGATTTATAACGTTGTTGCAGCAAATGAGAAAAAAATACAAAAATCATCAAAATGAAAAATAATTTTTAGTTTATTTCCGTAAAAAAATAAAATTTATCGATATCGATACATGTTTATCAATTGGATATGATTATCCAAATAAGAACTAATTCATACCTAATAATATTGAAATTTGCATGATGAAACTTTGTTGAAAATAAGTACAACCAAAAGTAATTCATAAATGAAACTTCTATAAAATATTTCAAGTATAAAAAAAAATATATATATGTATTTATTAATTGCTGTAAAACGTCTTCGTTTTGTTTTACCTAAAATTGTATGTTTATTTTTTAACTAAAAATAATACAAATAAAAACACAATTTTATAATTAAAAATCTGTAATAATATAATATATATTTAAAAAGTCTTCAAGAACGTGCAAAACTTAATGAAAGAAATGGATTTGTTTTAACAAAAATTATAACAATTTTCTTTTTTGTAACCACATTTGCTTTTTTGATGTTGTTGTTGTTGGTTTAATATAATAATAATAGTATAATAGTAATGATGATCTATAGTTTTCTAAATTGTTGTTAAACTACTAACAACTACAAATTAAAAATAATATATTTTTTCATTTTTTTTTTTTTTTAATCTTAATAATTTTCTTTGCAAATTATAAAAAAAATTAACTTAAATTTTAAATCAAACAATTAATACAATTAAAAATTATATTTTTAATATTGCAGCACAAGTGGAAGACATTAAAAAAAAATTACATTAATTTTTTTCTGTTTAAAGCATTTAACACATTTAAATTTAAATAAAATATTATAAATTTTATTCCACTAAAACTGCAACAGTTTGTTTAGGATTTACAATCATCATTTTTAGAAAAAATAAAATAAAATAAAATGCGTTTTATTATTCATTTGCCTAGAATTTTATATAGGAAACAAATAGAAAACATTTTTAATATGATAAAAACACTTTTGAATAGAAAGCAATTTTATTATTATTTTTTTTCTTTTTTCTTTAATAAAAACAGATTAAAAACTTTTAAACAAATTTATAATATTAATATTTTTGTTGTAATTTTAAAAACGTGTTTAAAAAAATATAATCTAGTTAAAAAGTTAAAAACGTTTTTTAAACGTATATTTTTTAAATGAAAAAAAAATGGGAAAGGAGGGGACAAAATTTCGTAATCAAATTGTTAAAAACTCTTGATAAAATAAAAACAAATTAAAATCATCTTAAAAACTAATAAATAATAACTAATATTATTTAATTGATAGAAAAATTCAATAAAATTCATAAAACAATTTAAAAATGTTTAACTTCATATACGTAGTATGTTAAAATTAAAATAAGATAAGATAAATAAAAAATAAAAAATCTTGCAAAAGTATGAAATAAAACAAATAGGCGATTGAGGATAAGGAATGAAGGAATAAGAACATTATTGGGCTTAGCGAATATATAAAACATTTGTTTTACTTGCAATGAGAAGATATAGACAATTCTGGGGAAATTAATATATTCTTTTTTTTTCAGCTAAGTATGAATAGGCTTATGAAAATGGTACGAAAATATTTTCTTTCGTGTTAAAATAAAAAAATAATTATACATACAAATTCTAAATATACATGAATACAATTTTGTTTTCTTTTTTTTTTAATTTACCCGCTTAAATGACTCTTAATACATTTTCGTTTTAATGTTGTATATATATATATGTATGTAATTCGTTTGTATGTTCTTTATCCTTAATTTAAAAACAGGGACAAGAGCAGGATAGGGAGTTTGTGTATGTTGTATATTTGTAATATAAATATATATATTTTTTATATTTTTTTCTTTTGCAATATATGTACGTATTTAAGCCTATAAGATGTTATATTTTTTTTGAAAACTTCTTAATAGTAATTTTAACGTCACGCTTGTTTCTTTTAAATTCAAGAAAGTTTTGCAAAAAGAAAAAAATCGAACTTCGTACAAGCTTCAACATTCATGTTCTCTTAATTTAAATCTAATATTATTATTTTTTTTTGTTTGTTTTTGTGTTTGAATATTTGTTTTGTTTAAGACTATTTTAAACGTTACAGTATTGTATATATTTATGTATTGTTTTTTTTTTTTGTAATGTATTTCATGTGAAAAAGATTCGTAATCTTGTGGATTTTTTATGCATTTTATGCATTTTTTTTTAATTGTTTTATATCGTATCTAGAGTTGTGTATCTGTGCGATATTTTGTCAATATTGTGAACATTTTTAACAGCTTTTTTAATACAATTCTGATTTTTCTTCAACGGAGACCATAATATATTTATTATATCTACTTAAGTTAAGAGTTAGCTTTGTTGTGACTGATGTTGCTGCTGTTGTTGTTGTTGTTGTTGCTCTACAACGTGTTGTTGATGTGAAGTTATGCCTTTTATTAACAAAAAATTATAAGTTTCATATTTTATTTTATTTAAGGGAAAAAATTACCTGCAGCAGAATTTCCATTATTGCTGTTGTTGTTGCTGCCAGAGTTTATATTCAATGGTTGATTACTATTTTCTGACGGGGTCATGGGACCAGCTGATTGAGGTGTATAGCCTGACTGATTCATTTGTTTCTGTCGTACCTCACGTATTTTCAATTGTAAATCCTGACGTCGAGGAAACACATCAATGTGTTTAGTCTATGATTGCATATAATATAATAAAAAATAAGTTCTTGTTATTATATTTACAAAAATTCCGAATTTTTAGAAATTACAGGGAATTGTCTAACATAATAAATTACCTGAAAAGCTATGGTTGCTGGTGCCGAAGGGAACAAACCATGTTCAGCAAATAATTGCAAAACTAAATTGCGTCTTTGCTCCAACAATTTTCTATGGCCCTTTTCACTAGCATCAGACCGGGGTGTTTGTATAGGTGTTTGAGGTGTTCGCGGGGAACGTCCAGTTTGATCAGATGATTCCAACTCTATAAAAGTAAAAATAACATATACATAATATACAACATAAATATAAAATAGTGTTAATGTTATTTCAAAAAATACCTCTTAATGTGTCTATATTAAAATCAGGGCCAAAGAAACGTTGCGTTGGTGTTGGAGGAATAGAAGCAGTATCATCAGTTGTTTCATCTTCGCTTTCTGAAAAAGTTAAAAATTATAAATTCATATAAAAATTATAAATTCTTAACCATTTTAAAAAAGTATAGTAGAGCTTACGTATTCTTTGTACAGGCGGTGGTGCTGTAGCATTCTTTTTTCGATAATTTGTGCCATAAACACGTGGCGAAGATGGTACTACTATAGCGCTAGGAGATTGACAATCTTTGGGTTTAAATTGTGGCAAAGCTTCATATTTCTTCTCAAAATCAGCCAAAACACTAGAAGCAAGAGCACTATTTTAAAAGATATATGTATGTATATATAAACAACATCTAATCGAGATGCAATCGATATTCAATAATAATTAACAAATTACCTAGACTTTTCATCTTGTGGTAGTTTTTTCTTCGATCCTACCGCTGATTTTGGAGATTTGGGATTTGTGGTGGTATTATTTGAGCTACCGCTGCCGGCACCACCACTACCACTACTACCACCACATCCACTACTTGAGGCTGGTGTCAAGGGCAATTGTTCATCACTGTTAGGTGTCGTGGACGATGAGGTAGGTGTTGGTAAAGCTGATGTTAATGCCACTGTCGAAACGTGCCCTATTATGGGTGAAGAACCCTCCATTATTGGAGAATTTAGATTTTTCATTTGGCCACCTGAGTTTGAATTTGATAAAATAGTAGCTGAATTATAGTTGCATTGATTATTGTTCTCCTGCTTAATTGAACTCATGCTACCGACGGCTAAAAATAAATAAAGTGACTGCATTTTGGCTGCAAAACATTTTAAATTACTCTTAAACTTACATAAATTTTTGCGACGCTGTGAAGGTGCACGACCAAGTTGTGCTGGTGTTGGAGCCAAAACAAACTGCTGTTGTATATCATTGTTATCTTGCAGCTGTTTTTGCGATTCATCACCACTGGCCGATTCCGAATTCCGTTTAAAACCAACTTCTGTGGCTGATTTAGGTGTTGTTGGTAACGACGAACGTTGAGATGGTGAAATTGGCACTTGTTCTATATTTAATCAAAGTTTAATTTGTTAATGTGTTTAAAAATTCTGTAATGTAAATGTATTTAGTCTTTTGATCTACCTTGTGTGTTGTAATTATGTAAAACTAAAGTGTTTTGCTTTGACGTCGAAACCAGCTCTGCTTGTCCATTTTGCTTTTTAAATATATATTGCATTTGTTGTTGATGTTGCATCGGTAGAATGGCATACTATATGCATAAGATTGATAAGAAAAATAATTAAAAATTAAAAATTAAAAAAATACAGTTTGGTTTATTATAAACGATTATGAAATACCCAGAAAAATGTAAAATATATATTTTTTGAAATTTAAAAATAGTGATAACATTTCAATTCTTGAAAATTTATGGCGAAATTTGATTTTTTTCGAAGCTTGGTAAATTTTTTTTTTGTGATATTTCGGATTTTTTTATATTAACAAATTTTTGTGGGAAATTTTTAAGAGTTATATTTCATATTTGAATTAAAAATATCAGTTTTAATATCTATTTTTTGATGTTTTGATAGCTTTCTTATGTTAAATTAAAAATGACGATCTGCAGAATGTGAATATTTTGAACAAAAAAATCATTGACAAAGTACACAAGAATGAATAATGGCCAGGTAACACTTAGTCCAAATTAATAGTTTATCTTGTAAAGCCAATATATGTTTTCCTGGGTATTTATATATCTACAAATTTCTTGTATCTTACCTGATGATGTGGCATCACATTATTAACAGCAAATAAGATTTGTTTTGGCTGTCCTGACAGCTGTTGTTGGTGTTGCTGCTGCTGTTGTTGTTGTAGAGACGATGTTTGAGCACCTGCAGCCGGTGAAGATGGCACAGAGGACGTTGTTGACGATGACGAAGAGACCATAGCAACGGTCGAAGAACCTAAATTTTTTGAATTAAGTGTAGAAGAATTTGTTGTCACTATGGTACTACCAAGAATTGAAACATTTTTTGCCATAAAATTATTTATACTAACGCCAACACCGCCAGCATTACAATCATTTGCTTTGAGAGGCGACATAGAAGTTTTTTGTTTACAACCTTTACCTAGACTGCTACCGGTGGTGGTAGTGGTGGAGCAGCCACCACCAGTAACAACTATTGTGTTAGTGGTTAATTTGTTATTATTGTTATTTGTTGGATTATGATTATTATTATTATTATTATTTATATTAGTAGTGGTTGTATGATTGTTAGTGTTACTAGCTGGTATAATGGTAATGGTACTACCTCCACCCGTGGTCAAATTAGTTGTACTAGTAGAATTTTTTTGCAATTGATTGATGTGATTATTATTATTATTGTTATTAGCAGCTGAGGATGAGGTTGTGGTGGTTAATATGCGAGCATTTGCTGGTAAAGTTATTTTACTAATAAATGATATGGAAGGCCGTACTGTTGTTGAAGTTGTGGAAGAGGCTACTGCAGCTGCAGCCGCTGAAAAATTATTATTTCGTATTTTATGTTGCAACAATTGTTGTGCTATACTTTGTTGTTGTTGTCTATTTAAACTATTAGCGTCAGTTATGAGTAACATTGTTTGTGGCTGATGTTGCTTTTGCTGCTGCTGTTGATGTTGCAAAAGCAGTTGTTGTTGCTGTTGTTGTTGATCTTTAGCAACATCAATATCAATAATTTCTTTTTTAATTTTTTGAACATGATTATGTTGTTGCTGAAGAATATGTTGATGTTGTTGCTGATCTTCTCCCCCATTATTGATGTCATCATTTAAGGTATCCAAGACTAGAGCATCATATAATATGGCGGCCCTGCCTGTTGCTTTTGTACAATTTTCTATTTTTATTCCAGTATTGGTTGTGCCAATGTTATGTTGGTTGTTGTTAAAATTATTTCGTACAAGTAATGTTTTTTGTGAATTTATTAGAGAATTGCATGGAATAGCAGTTGTAATAGTTGTAGTAGTAATGGTGTTATTGTTGGTAATTTTCATGGTTGTGTTGTTGTCATTACAATTATTAATTGAGGAGGAAGAGGAGGAGCATATTTTGGGATATTGATTTTTAGTATCATTCGTTTCATTATTACATGATACAGATGCAGATGCGTCTGATGTTAATGATCTAGGTGACGATGATAATATCAAAGGTATGGATGATTTTGTTATGCTTGTCAGTGTATCAGTCGTGGTATTTAATTTTGCTCTAATAGCTGGTACAGAATTAGTAGTTCCTAAACCCGGCCCAGTCATGGTTTTTTGTATGGTTCGAAAAAACAATGGTGGTGGCGTTGTCAATGTTCTTATAATGGTAAATTGTTTGGTTTGAGTAGATCCACAACCACTACTAGTTTTTAGTAGGGATGTTGTTGGAGTTACTACAATTCCCTGTCTGCTAGTCGACTGTTCATGGGAGTATGGTGTAGGTACACGTGTAATAACTGTAGGCGGCGTTTCTACTCTTCGAAAATGTAAATTTTTTAAATGTCTATGTGGAGAGGTCTTATGTTGTTGTGGCGTTATTGATCGTCTTATTTGGGCGTATTGTTGTGTTCGTATAGGAGGCGTTAGTGTAGTTAAACGTATGTGACTAATTGGTACCATAGCTCCCTTTGTCGTCATCGTTGTTCCTGTTCCTGTCGTATATGTAGATGTAGGTGTTGGTGTTCGAGATAATATGCTCTTTGCTTTGGGTATTGTATAAAATTCTATGTCATCAAAATCAGTTTCGGTTTCATAGTCATCGTAATCGTCATCATCGTATAAAATGCTATCGTCTTCGTCAATGTCCATGATACTGCTGCCATTATTAGGTTTTGTTTCATTCATATCGTCATCAACACATTGATCTTCATCTAAATGGTGAAATGCTATTCCAATATAATAGACGATAAATGAATGAATATGAGTAATGTTGATGATGAACAAACAAATGAATTGCATGTTTGATTGATTGATTGTTTGTTGTTTTTCGTTCAAGTTTAACACAATGTTAGTAATATAATATATAACACATTTATACATATATTGTATATTATAGACAGATATTTTGTTTAGTTAGAGGAAAGATACATATAATAATATACATTGCATTACATTACATTTTTGTTACATTACACATATAAAACCGAAACCCAAAAAATGTACAATTTGTGGAATGCATGATTTATATAAGAGAGAAAAACAATTTGTGAATAGTTAGATGATTGAATATGCTGTATTTTTCTTTTTTTCGTCAGCTTCTTTAAACTCATTTTCTAAACACGCAAGACAACAAACAAATTATATTGTTGTCATGAACTGTGTTTGGAATACAAGTGTAAACAAGTTTTTCTTAGTGAGCGAAATGATTTAAGAATTAGAAACAGCTAAATAAATGTCTGCATAATATCAGATATTTTTCTGTAGTTAAAAAAACATATAATTTAATCAGATACTGACCTCTTGAATCCGTAGCTGTAGGACTTCTTAGTTGAGGATGTAGCAGAGATTGTGATTTTTGCTGTGATAGAGCGGCAGCCGCTGGCACATTAAATGTAAAAATGCTACTAGATTGACTGACAGCCGACGAGGCAGTTGATGTGGAAGATGAGGACGATAATGTGGTTGATGATGATGATGATGTTGTAATACTGGATCCACCACCATTTAATTTGTAAGGTGAAGGTGGTTCCTGTTTAATATACTTGGCATCCATGAGATCTTCTTGTTTTATAATAATTTGTTGTGGCTGTTGTTGTTGTTGCTGTTCTTCAAGTTTTGTACTCTTCGGACTTATTGGCATAGTCTTAAAAGCACCACCTAAAAAAATACACCAGTATAAAGAAAAACGTTATTAATGACTTGATTTTTTCTTTTATTAAATTAACAAAAAAAAAATAGTTAATTAAAGTTTAATATTATTGTTGTTTACTTTAGGCAAGTTAGAATGTAACGTGATTATGTGGTTTGATCAAATCATACCCTTGTTTACAGATTATGTGATTATCTGTTTGTTTTTAGTGATGAAAATTATAACATTTAATGTATTTTGTTGTTTTCAATAATACTATATCGAGCCCTGACCGTCAAAATATCCTAAACGACATTTCGAAATGCTTGTTTTGACGAAAATTCTTAAATTAGAATATTTACATAATCTGTCAAAGTTTCATCAAAGAACCTAAAGTGTCATTTTCCATGGATGTACATAACAATGTGTAAACAAGTACAAAAATACTTCTGTAAAATTTTGTGTTCTGGGCTCGATATAATCACACAACCTGATAACCAGCCTATCGTGAACAACCCTTTTATTCCTTTTAATTTTTTAATATTAAATAAATGCTCGCCTGTAGGTTGGAATGGTGTTACACCAATTGGATTCTTGGGACTGGGATAAGAAAGCATTGACATTTGTTTGTAATTAATTATGCTATTTTCCAAAGCGGGTGGTAAAGCCTTAAGTGGCGTTGGTTTGCATGTAGCTGGAGGTGTAGAACCCACTCCTTGCTGTTGTTGTTGTTCATCCTAAAAAAAAACATTTTTAAAATATTCTTAAATATTTAACTCATTTAATGTTAAAAATGTATAAACCTTATCATTTGCCATAGCATTTTTACGAAAATCGTGTCCTTGGTCTTCTGCATCTGAATCTGTAACACGTTCGCGACATTTTAAGTCCACCGAGGTTGATGAATTTTGTAATTGCAAATTTTGGTGATTATTGCATAAACTACCATTATTGCTGTGACTTTGTTCATCGGGTTCTTCGTCAATTACCATCTTAAAAAGATTACAATATTATATTTTTGCTTTATTTTTATATTTATTCAATTCACAGTAATAAAAAAAGGTCAGTAAATATATATTACAAAGATTTACTCCTTAATAAGTATATAAAAAATATTAAAATACTCAATACTCCAAACGGCTCCCAAGCCAGAAAATATATTTATATACCATAGTAGCAAAAGTTAGATTTAACTTAATAATTTACCTGTTCATCTTCAGATGTAATATCATGTTTTATTGGCTCCTCTTTAATACATTTTTGTCCACTCAAATGATTATTTATGGTGGTTGGATCTGATTCAGAGCACGATGTATTATATGTTGCAATGGTTAAGGGAATTATATCCGTTTGCATATCTTGTGGCATTTGACCATTATGTATACTATTCGATCCTGGTCCACCCAAAACACCATTGTTATTGGCAGCAAAACCCATGGCACCGGGTGTTGTAGGACTATGTTCTTGATCGATGGACTCAGAACCATCGATTGAGTCATTACGCTGTTTAGCATCATTCGATACTGCCAGAGATGATGTGCCATGATTTCCACCTTTACCAGAACTGGATGATTTGCGTCTATCCTTTGAACACCATTTCCATTCGGGATGTAACTTAAAATGGGCATCTTTATATGATGACGCCAATTCATTGTATGGTGCTTTTTCTTCGGGTTTTAATGCATACCACCATTCACCCAATATTTTACTCACAGTTCGATTATCCTGATTGGGATGTTTCTTGTGCACCAATTTACGATGCTTTTTTGAAAATATCATAAATGCATTCATGGGACGTCGAATTTTGTTCTGAAATTTATTTTCAATTTTGTTTATATGCTTTTTTGAAATTTAATAAATCAAAAATATTTTTAAGATTAGGATATAGAAATTTATGATCTCCATTTGCAAAGGGCATTAATACGTGTTTCGAATGTTTCAACATGTAACATATTTCAAAAAAGAATAATTATTTTTTATATAAGAAATTATTTGGTTTTCTACCGACAAATTATTATTGATGCGTTTTCGCAACACCCGATATTTCAGAAACGTACATACACAGATTGAGATAGGTTAAATAGAAACTTTATTGATACCACTAAAAATTATTATTGCGTAAAGTGTTAAACCAAAACTTTGATTTTAAATTTTTAGCTAATACGAAATTCATGTACACAAAATTGCTTACCTTTGTCATGGGACTCATGGGTTCTTTGCAGTTAGAACTATTGTCACCGGAAGGTAAACCAGTACCATTGGCTAAAGCCTGTTGCTGCTGCAATGCACTTAAAGACTGGGAACGCCTTTTAGAAGTAGTTGCTCCAGTAGATGTGCCATCAGCTAAATCATTCGATAATTCATTTAATCTACGACTAACTGGTCCAGATCCTGTGCCTCCTGTTGTTTGTTCTCCAGCTGCTGATGTACTATAAATAGCTGGTCGATAATTGTTTCGTATTACATGATCGCTATTATTGTTGTTATTATTATTATTCATGAAACGTTGCTGTTGTTGCTTATTTTTAAGACTCAAATTACTGGCCTGAGTGTCATTGTTCGAAGAAGGGGGATCAAACACATCATCGTCAAATTGTTCATCGATATCTTCAATATTATTACTATTGTTACTACTGTTGTTGTTGTTATTGTTGACCTGATGACTGGCAGCGGCTGCAGCAGTTGCTTTTGCAGCATCATTTATGGAACAATCCAAAGGATTACTTGGAGAAGACATAGATTGTGTTATTAACAAATTATTATTGTTAATGTTATTATTACTATTACTATTCACTGGCGGCGGTGGTGTAGAGGCTGCTGCTGCAGATTCAGACGGTGATTGTGTGGGTAAAACAATACCGGCGATTGTGTAATTGTTAGCGGTTTGTTGCTGTTGTTGTTGAGTTTTCACGGGGGATTGATGGATGTGCGGCAGCAGCGTATGCCAGTGAAAAATCGACCCCGAGTTAACGCCGTTTTTTGGAATAGTCTTATCATTTAGTAATTGTTGTGGATGTTGTTGTTGTTGTTGCTGTTGGGCCAAATGTTGTTGGGGAGCTTGATGCTGATGCTGCTGTTGAAGCTTCGATTGACCTCCCAATGACACCAAAGTACTGGTAGCATTATGTTGATGATTATGGCGTAGTTGATTTATAGAATTATGCTGAAGACTTTGCTGATGAGCCTGTGTCTGTTGAGGTGCAGCAGACGAGGATAACGATTGTTGTGACTGCTGATGTTGTTGATGTGGCAGTAGTGGCATTAACTGTGAGGCATCCACAATAACTGGATGAAATGATTGGGATGCTAATGTTGCTGCATTAGTCATGTTTGTTGCAGTCGTTGCCGTCGAGGACGCAGGAGAAATTCTTATGACACTCGTAGCATGAGCCATTGATGTTATAGCAGCAGTTGATATTGAAGACGCTACTGCAACCGGAGGTGGTGGCGGTCCTGGTGACTGAGATTGTTGCTGCTGCTGAATTTGCTGCACCGGTAAATGCGGTGACATAACTGGAGGTTGAGCTGGTGCAGAAATTGTTGGCAATGTTTTCGGATGCATTACCATTGATACAGGAGACTGTTGTGAAGATGGTGGTGGTGGTGCTGGCGCAGACGACGCAATCACTACTCCTGAGCCATGGGCACGTACTGACTCTGGACATACAACCTGAGTGCCATAATTTGATACATTATACATTACCGGCGAGGGTGTTGCTTTCCATGATTTATTGGCATGAGCATCTGTTGGCGTAACCGGCCCTCTACCGATTGGTGTAAAGAAATTTTGATGATTTGTTACAACAACCGGTGGCACCGGTGAATTATTAGCGTTCATTGGTGAAGTGCCATGATTCACGGGTGACGAATACGATGGCGTTCCTGATCTGGAACTGCTTAGGGATACTACAAAGAAAATATAACAATTCATAACCAATAATACAAATTTAGCAAAAAATCATACATAAACATTGAAGATAAAGTTTAGCTCCCAAATCAAAATCCTGAAATGCGTGCATTTTGAAATATTTTATATTTCACTTGTCTGTTTTTCTTTTTCAAATTATTTCAATTATTATCAATTTTTACTTTTAAATCTTAAATTTTATACAATCTAAACTATAATCACAATTCTTTTTTACTTTCTTTAATATTTATGCTCATTTTTTTATTTTTTTATTTTATTTTTTTTTTATTTAAATGTAATTTCTTTTCAAATCGTTGTTTTATTTCTCTTGATTATTCCTTATTTTCTATTCATCTTTGGCAATTTTATATTTTATATTCTATATTCTCTTTCTGTTGAAAACAACGGTTGTTATTTTTTTCATCAGCATTTTTTACATTCGGAAAGAAAGCTGTGTGTTGGAGAGTGACGGCATGTTTGCTCATGCAGTGATTACAGATATAAAAATTGCATTAACAATAAATCTAGGGATTTTTGTGCATTTTATGGTAATTTAAGGTAATCTCAACTTTTATAAAAAATATCAGATTTTTAATAATAATCGCAATTTGATTTGTTATAAAATAATTTAAAATTTTAGAAAAATTACCTCATGTTTTAAAAGAATAATATTTTAAGATTTCAATAATATAATTTTTTAAGCAAAAAAAATGTTGCTTTTAACCAAAGAACACACATTTTATATACAGAGATTGTCATAAGTAAACAAATTCATCATTTCTGTTTAGTTTTAAAAAGCGACAAATGTAAAGGTCAATTTTTGAAAATGGACATGTTTTTGATGAATTTAATTTGATTTATTTTACATTGAGAAGAATTTTTTCGAATATTGTTGCATTTTAAGTTTCTTTCTTTCACGAGAAAGTCGTTTTAAGAAAATTTTAATTTAACCATTATGTCGACCTAAAGGATGGCAAATTATGTCTTGAAGATCTCTTGTTTACATATTTATGGAGCATTTATGTTTTCCATTAAAAAGAACCATATTCAATAAGTAGTAATGTGTTGAATTAAATATTTATAATTATATGTTACTTTCGATCTAAAACTTGAAAAATAATCAATGTATATTTAACCTAATAGATGCTGATTTAAAAGTAATATTTAATACTTACCCAACATATTGGCGACATCTGTTTCTTCCTGATCAAATCGACCAGTTGTACGATAGTTTGGCGATGTTTCCGAATCCCTAGAAGTGTCCTCATCAACTTGGGTTTTACTACTTGAACGACTGCTAATATCACTGTTGGGAACAAATGTAAAATAATAATAATTTTTATTTTTAACTTGAATTTTTTGTAAAAATATATATTTTTCTAATTAAATTTTATTTTTTAATATAAATTATTTTAACGTTTTATATGAAAAAAGTTCATAAGTAAAATTACGAAATATTAGATTTTAAGTTTTAGTAATTTTTAACGAAAAATTTTATTTTTAAAATTAATTTTTAAGAAAAATATTTTCTTTTATTTTATTAATTTTTGTTTATATATATAAGTAAACCTTTTTTATTAAATACCTTGGAAAACGGCTTGGGCCAGTAGATCGTAACGAACTGCCTTTTTGGCTCAAATGACGTGAACAATAGCCACGTCGCTGAGATTCTTTCGAACACAGTGAACACAAACGACGCCACTGTTTGCCATTGAATTTTTTTCGTACTCCTGATTCGGATTCGACTATATCGCCCTTCTTAAAGCGATGTGGTGTATTTGCTTGAGATCGTGGTGTAGCTGGGTGAGATCGTGGTGTTAGCCTCTGATCGACTAATGATGATGTACTGCCGCGTGATTGCATACTGCTCCGTTTACTGCAGCCAGAAAATTTCTCGGGATCAGCATCGCCTAATGAAGCATAACCGTCGATACCGACACGTTTAATTTCATCATCCGAGTCGTAAGAGTCATCATATGAAGGACCTGTAGAACCGAATGGGCGATGCTGTTGCGTCTGTTGCTGTTGGCGTTGTCGCTGTTGCTGCTGCATAAGTATTTCAGCATCAGCTGGAGATGGCGGTATTTTTGTATCGTTTGTCAGTTGTTCAGCAGCTGTTTGTTGCTGCTGCATTTGATGATGATTTTGATGTTGCTGCTGATGTTGTTGGTGTTGTTGATGCAACATATTTCCATCAATGATATGTTGTTGGTCATTACAACCCACAGACATAGCGGCCGTAGAATTAATACAGCCATTTTCATTGGGCATCACATACGTTGTTGATGTTGTTGCACCATTACCATTGTTTCCGTTACCACCATTAATAATATTTCCTCCTCCCGTACTTTGGAATGGTGATGTAGCTATGGTTCGATAATAATCATCTTGTTTTTGTTGGGTTATTGTATGGGGACGATGCAAAACTGTGCCGGTACTTAGGATTTTATTACTAACATAAGTTAATTGTTGAGGCTGTTGCAGTTGTTGTTGTTGCTGACTTTGTTGTTCATTGTATAAATTTTGATGATGCATTTGACTATTTCCAACGCCAGAAGATGTAGACCTATTTCCAATAGGTCCACCTAGCGTTATAGTTTGAGAATTTCCGAAATGTCTTCTTGAATGTGGTGAAAGAACATTTTTTTTGCCAAACCCTACTGATTGTTGATTAGGTGGTGTAACTGCCACTGGAGGTGATACCTCATTAAGTTCATCCCACCATGGCGGTAATAATAAACGTAAATCAGCTCTTTTAACTGTTTTAAGCTAAAAAGGAATAAAATAATTAGCTATTTATTGAAACTACTCAAAAATAAAATAAAACATTAAAAAATTAAAATAAATATATATTTTTAAGCATAAGCTGAACTTACAATTGCTGTTCCCGATTCTCCGGTAGCAATTTGAACGGTAAATTGTTTTGTTGCAGGATGAACTTCCGTAACAGTACCTTCAATAAAAACACAACCATTACGACCCTCAATTGATGTTCTGACACAAACTCGTGTATCCTCTAAAATCTATGAAATAAACAGACATACATACATATATATGTAATTGAATTTGATGACAAAAAATAAAATTAAAATCAATTTCAAAACAATTCGTCCAAAACGAAATGCATACTACGACAACATGCTATGGATTATGGTTGCAAACAAGAGAAAAAGTAACAAAAATTGTACGTACATCAGCAGCGGGTGGACTCGCGTCCAATATCACATTATAACGCCCACTATTAAGTACATCCGTATAAAGGTGAGTACTATTCTCTGGCGGATCAAATTCAACTATAATTGAATTTGGTGGTACATCATTTATTGACGAAGATGACGACGATGATGCTGATGGTTGACGTGTTATGCCTGGAGCATAGTAGTTACCCAATTTAGCTAGTACTCTTGTATTATTCCAATCTCGTAGATTAAGTACAATCTCTTCATTGGGAGTTACATTTGTTAAAGATTGATGTTGTTGATGCACAATATGTTGTTGTTGCTGTTGAGGTGGTGAGTTTACAGTATGTTTTTGTTGTTGGTGTTGTTGTGGTGATTGCTGTTGTTGTTTATTCTGTATAAAGTTAAATCGTTGTCCAGCAACATTATTTTGATTATTATTGTTGCCATTACTGTTATTCATATTGTAAGTGATAGTTTCTCCTACTCCTCCTCCTCCTCCTCCTCTTCCATGAGCATGTGAACTAAAAGAAAATATTATATATAGTTGAAATATTTTTTATAGAGTTTTGAAATTAGGTCAGTATTTTTGTCTCTGTTAATTATATAAAAAATATATATTTAGATAAAATATTAAACATCTTATCCTAATCCTAAAATATATCATAATAAAAATGAAATGTAAGTTTATTTTTGAAGAAATTTGTCACACAGATAGTACCAGGGGCGATGGTCGTCATAATCTACGTAAAATCTCGATTGAATTTCACACCCACATTTTTCGCAAACTTTTTTAAAACTTTTACACAGCTCACCGATTTTTACTAAAATTGACTCACAGATAGTACCAGTGCATGTAGTCGTTATAGGCTATGTAAGAACTGGGTTGGATGTTACATCCACTTTTTTAAATCGTTCAATAGACCCTATTATTTATGTACTAACCTTGTAATAATTGTACGTTTTTCAGGGATTTCAATGCATGTGGCGCCTTTGGCAGCAACAGAAATCAGAGACCCGCTGCTGATTTCATTACCGTTGTTAGTGTTACAATTACTACTGTTATTACTGTTTATCACCATGGGGGTATTGTTTTTAGCATTAACAGCATCTGTGGGACAATCAAAAGTTGTGCGTATGGTGTAAATGGTGGCACTATTGCCATTTGTTGCTGCGGCTGTTGATGTTGCTGATTCTAGTGTTGTTGTACCATTGCCATTTAAGGTAGTCGTTGTATTCGATGCCGTCGACGTCGTTGGTAAACATGATGAAGCTGTTGTTGATAATGATGATGTTGAAGGCGGTGATGATAGTGATGTTGAGATCTGTCTTGTTGTTGATGGCATATATTTAATCTCCGTTGATGAGGACAATGATCCGGTTTGATCATGTTTAGAATTATCATTGCTTTCGTCCAATTCGGCTGGATCGAATTTACGCTTCTTGGGATGTTGTCTTGGTATTGCGGGACTAGACGCAAATGATGTTGTTGCTTGAGCTGGCGCTGTTGTTGTGGCTGATAGTTGTTGATGGCCATCTTGTTGCTGGTTATTCAAATTTGTACATGTGGCCTGTTGTATTGTTGCACAGTTGTTATTGTCGTTTATTGTTGTTACTGATGTTGTCGTTACCGTTGACGTTGTAGAAGGTGATGACGTTGCTGCTGCTGTTGTTGCCGCCGCCACTGATGGTGTTACCATTTTGTTGGGCGTTAAAGCAGGCTTTCAGCAGCAATTCTTTTGTGCTGTACCAATAATTTTTCGATTTATGTTTGCGTTGTTTATTGTTCTATTCCAGATGACTGCTTTCAAACTAAATTATAATACTGATAATATCATTTAAAACCATCAATATATTGTGTTATGAGAAATAATGCATTTTAAGCAGCATTTGTTGCTTGTCATATTGCAACATGCAATACGTTGCAATAAACATTTTTAAGCCAGTTTCTTCAAGATAAAACAACTTACAGTAGTAATAGTTGAGAAGAAAAATTATCTATCACGCCATCTAACATCCTGAAAAAGATAATAAAAAATGCAAATTTATCATTTAAATCATAATAATTAAATAATAAATTAATATATAATTTACTTAAATGTCCGCTAATTTAACATTTTACTGTAATTAGTTTTTTATTATTTGTTGTGTATGTATGTACGTATGTATGTAATGTGTTTATCATGAAATTGACAAATACCGTTGTTGCATTTATTCTTGTTAAAACTTAAAAATATAAACAAGGAAAAACAAAAACACTAATTGTTGGTGTTATTGTTACTCTAAAAATTGTACACGTTTCTTCTAGTCCTCTCCCTTAACTCTACATATTATTGAGCATAGAATTGTAACAACTACTACATCTATTTAGTACTTGTAACGTAAAATGATGACTGTTAAAGAAATATAATGAGAGAGGCTTAAAATAATAAATAAAACAATGTATGAGCGCAGAAAAATAAAATAAACTAAGATCTATTCATTTATTATTTGTGTTTAATACTTTTTATTCCTTTAGAAAATATATGTATGTATGTATGTATGAATGTATATATATGTACATATGTCTTTCTTGCTTTACAACTGTATAACAAAGGTTCCTGACCTTTACATTGACCATGTTGTTTATATTTAACATGTTAAGAAAATGTTTAATAGGAAAAAAATAGAGACGACATGATTAGCAAATATGCATGGATGCATGTATGTAATTATAGTAGTTGTATGTATGATATTCATTTGCATACAATAATATATTTTTGTAATTCTATTGTATTCTAAAAAAAACAAAAATATTTTTACATTATAATTCCAAAAATGTACGTTCAATAGAGGGATAATTAGGGATGAAATTATATTATTAATAATTTATAATAAATAAAATATATGTTTCGATATCAAAATTTTTGATGCATTCATATAAAGTGTCTCGAATGCAAATATTACAAAATTTCTAGCAGGTATATTTTGACCATATATACATTATTACAAACTAATTGTTGATGTATAATTCTGGTAAAAAATTTCCGTTATATCATCAATCGAATCTAAATTATTTCTCCATATATTTAATTATAATTTGTTAGTATTTATAACAAAATAATTCTATTTAAACCATAATCATGATTATGCAAAGAAACCTATGGTACTAAAATTTTGTGTTCAATTAATATTAAGTCTTGTAAGTTTAGATCTGTAATCATTTTGTTTAAAATGTCATTACCACCACAAAACTTATTAAAATTGTATGTCATTTTATGCCGTGTTCAAAATTATTGATAACGTCATATATATATTTCTTCAGCGGAAAAAAGTCTAAATGTCCCAAAAAATATTAGCTAGAAAAAAGCTAATATTTTGTCTAATTAAAAAAACATTTTTTTGTGAGTTCTCATTATTATTATTATTATTCTCATTAAATTTAACATAAATATTCTTTTAGAATGAAGCGCCACAGGCGATAATTTTCCCTAAATATAAGAAATTTGGATTTTTTGTGCGAATTAATACACAAAAATCCTTTAAATTGTGATTTTTTTAAAATGAAATTTGTAAATTTTTAGCCTTTTTAAAGCTATATTAAGAATCAAAAAAGGCTAGGAAAAAAGCTGGAATCTTAAACGAAAATTTTGAAGCTTAATGCAAAATAAAAAGGCTAGATTAAGCCTTAAAAAGGCTAAACTGGCCACACTGATCGGCAGATTGTGCGTAAGATGTCATTTGTGGCAAAAACAAATCGTTTTTTTACTTCTTCAAATAAAAACTTTTTACAACACCCCTTTCAAAACAATTAACCTTAAAGGAAAAAACTAGAGGTATCACAAACAATTCTGACACGAATGGAGTAGAACCTATTTGTGGTTCCGAATTCGTTTTAAATAATATTTAGAGAACTGGTGCTGAAGAACTAATTTTGAGTGACTTCTAGATCACTTCTGATAACAAATTAATGGTTCTAGATTGACTTCCTATAACTGTTTAAAAAACTTGTATAAAAAATTTTACAAATTCTGGAAAATTGTATTTTCACAATTAAATTGAATAAAAAAGAAATAAAAACAAGATTGCGAAGCCGTTCCCTAACGCTGCTTAAACACTGGTTCCGAATGTGACTATTTCGAACAAAATTTATTGATGAAAGAACTAGTTCTAGAACCGTTCCTCAGAATGTGTACTGGCTAGCAATCACTTCCACAGAACTAGTTCTGGAGGTTACTATTTCGAACAAAAATCATTAATCATAATGCCAAAGTAGAACAAGTACAGGCTATTTTCATGAATTCTGGAATTAGTTGTTAAACATTTTTTCCTGAGGTGGAAGAATTAAAAAAAAAATAACAAAACATTAAAATGAAATAAATAAAGAAAAAGAAAAATAAAAACAAAAACAAAACTAACGATAAATTAATAAATAAAAAAGAAAAATTTTAGAAATAAACACTAAAAAAATTGAAATGAAATTTATATAAAAATTTCTATTGGATGCAAAATGTAATTTAAAGTATTAAAAATTTTCCAAAGTTTATTTATAAGTTGTCATAATTCTTCTGAAATAACAAAAAATGGGAATGAATAAATTAGGGATATTTTATATAAAAAAAAATAATTTTGTGTTTTAATTTAAAGTATAAACATTTGAATTCCTAAAAAAATAAATAGTATGTACCGCATTCATTCATAGCTGTTGCAAATAATCATCATATAAGGGGCTTGGCGACGAGATATCTGTAAACAACAAAAGTCTGCGTAAAATAAGTATATATATGTATGTATATATATATACATTTACATATATACAGTAGTACGGTAGCATTGTTTTTGTTCTTTTTTTCAACCGTGAAAGAATTTTGTTTACATAAGAACATATTTAACTACATATAGAAATATGTACAATAAAAAACATTCAAACATATACACTTAAGTACATACATACATGCATGTATGTATATGTTTAACAAGATTTGAAACAAGTGGGGGGTAGATGAAGTAATAAGCAAAACACTATGCCAAATGTTGCTTAGTCATTCGGTTGCATACATTCGCATTTTATATACCTAACTGCAACTATATATTTATATTCTCATCTGTACCAGGATAAGACTACTCTAGTAGTGTACGTGCCCTCAACACGAAATAAAAAAATCTTTTCGCATTGAAAAAATTATGAACATTTAATGTGGAAGCATGAATTTTGATGGCTGGAGTAGTTTAAATCATAAGAGTTGTGCATGAAAAAACTGAGACAAGTTAGGGTTTGTTAATGATGTTTTTGTGAATAAGTAGTGACTGTAAAAAAAGGAATTCTTAACAAAAAAAAACTTTAATATTACGAAATTTAATCAACAAATTTCAAATATTAAGTAATATACTTTTTATTCAAAATAAAAATATATGTACCTACTTTGTTCAGAATCAAGTAAGGATAATGTAATTAAATAAATAAGGCCGAGGGAGAAAAATATTTAGCCCATTTAACTTCAACGAATAGACGAACATAACTATTGTAAAAAATCCTATAATTTTATAAATACCACAGCAGTTCGTAGCCTAAATGATTTATAAATGCATTTTTTACCAATAAACATACTATTTTTGATTGAAAATTATAGAGTTTAATTTTCAATCAAAATTAGTATGTCCAGGAATTTTATTCATATTTTTAGTTAATGCCGGCAACTCTCATCAGATGATAATGACTTAAAACAAAAACAATAGATGCAGTTTTTTTCGTTTTTCTTTTTTCGCTTTTTTTCTTATTTACCAAAGGGGTTGTTGTTGGTTGGTAGACTAAATCAACTTCATCATACTATAATTATTAATTTTTTTTAAATATTTCTCTCACTGTAATGGAAACAGAAAAAATCTCTTTTGTTAGAAAAACTTTAAGCGAGAAACTGAGCGGTAATAAAAATAGCTGTGGCGTATTGATGTTGTGTTTTTTTTCTATATTTTCTCTTCGTCATTCTTTTCATTCTGATGGTTTTCTAGTGCTTTATGATGTTTTTATACCTAAAAACTCTGAGTAACTATGTGGTTTACAAAAAAAATATATATATATATAAACTTTACTTTTTTTCTGTTCATATTTACACATATAAATCCCCAACGTCATCGTCATATCTTGGAAGCAACAACTACATAAACAATAATTCATATACAATTTACAAATAAAAATACAGACATACTACAAAAAAAAACATGCCTTTATCCCGATACGAAATACTCATGCTCTTAGGATAGACGAATGACTGACTGGCTGAATGGATAAATAGACGGATGAATGGATGGATGGTTGGTTAGTTAGATTGTTGAAGTTAAAGTTCTACTGCATTTTTAGCTGAGCTTGCTGATATTGCACAGGAGGTTAGATTGCAATTTTTTCTTTTTAAATCTAAATCTCTTAAACTACTGGACGAAACGTATTTCAAAGAAAAAACGTCTTATAATAACCATTTTATAAGTTAAGCTATAGAGTGGCGAAGTTGACCTCATCAAGTATGACAAATTATTTCCATAGCAGTGGAGGTAATATCTTAAGATTACCTCCAAATTTTTAAATTATGAAATTTTATTGAAATATAATATTCGAAAAAAAATTCTTAATTTATGTTTGATTAACATATTAGCTAATACACAATTTAGCAGTTAATGTATTTATTAAAAAACAGATTTGCCTATGTATACCAAAGAAAAAAACACCATTGCCTATGTATACCAAAATTCGAGAAGGAGCCAACTATGGACCTATACTTATATTAAGTGAAAAATAAAAAATAATACAGTATATTACGTCAATACTAAGATTCACATTTATTTATACACTTTCTGGTTATTCCCGAGATTGGGTCCCATATGGGAGCTATTGCCAATTATGGACCGTTCTTCATGAAATTTTGCACTGTCATTTTTTTTTTTTACTTGAATAAATGTTATATGTGTCGAATATTAAATAAATATTAAAATTTTTTAAAGGATTTATGCACGTTAAAGTGATTTTCGAAAGAAGGTTTATATGGGAGCTATGGTAAATTATGCAACGATCTTCATTCATATTTGTGTTAAATTACATTAAAATATTTCCATTTCTAAGGTAATTTTGAATGTTAAAACTCTATTCCGGGAGAACATTTGTATGGGGGGCAGGTGAAATAATGGACCGATCATGACCAAAATCAATAGCCTTCCTCCTTGTGCAAAAAAATCATATTTACCAAATTTCATTAAATTATCTTTAAAATTGCGACCTGTACATTGCGCTCGAACTTTACATGGGCAACCAGACGTACGGACATGGTCGAACGGTATACTTTAAGGTGGTGTAGGAGGATTTTTTCTCTGCGTTACAATATTTGCACAAACGCCTATGGTAGAAAAATTATTTACTGTCTACATTAACTACATTATCTGTTTTTTGTTTATGTAGGCAACACTTCTCAGTTTCTCTATCATTCTTATTGTCAGTGTTGTTAGTAGTAAGAATAAATTTGTCGTTTATTTAATTATTATTTTTCATGTTTTAGTACGGTTTTCAATAATTATGAATCATTTTTTTATTTTGCAAAAAAAAACTTTATTTGGTTTATATAAATATACTTATGTATAAAAGTAATAATTTTATTTAATTTTTGTTGGATGTACGATAAAATTTTCAAAATTCTTTTTTTGATCAAAATTTTATTGACTTATCAAGTACCATTCCAGATTTATAGAGAAAGCAATTTTATTGAGAGTGATATTTTAATACATATAACAATTAACAAACAAGAACAGTAATGATTCTCCAGTAATGTTTTGTATAAGCATAGAAACTCGGAAATATTATAGCTGTGACCAATTGTGGACCAACACTTTTACTAATAGTAAAATATATATACAAATACAGAAAAATGCATTGATACCATGATACAAAGAAACAAGTAAGCACCCAAGGCTCATATATCAGGGCAGCATATACAACAACCCAACTTTGAATAAGTGGGACTATCAAAGGTAAATATTGTAGAGAAAAGAAAATGTATAAACAATTTGTATGTAACCGTTAATAAAGAATTTCATCCCACAAACTCAATAATAATATAAAAAATTAATATTATAATATTTTTTTTACAATATTTTATTTTTTAATTTTTTTTATTATTTTCATACACGCATACTTATGAAAAATTTACTTTTCGAAAATCTAAACAAAAATCAGCTGGTTTAACAACATAGAAAACAACTAGAACTCCAACTTGCTAACAAAAAACCTAATTCAAATGTCATAAACAAACTAATTTTTTGTATGTGTTAGTAAACTTTTTTACAGAACAAATTTATACGTGTAAAGGAGTATTTTTTTTTCTGAGCGATTCAAAAGATTTGGACCATAGAGTTACAAATAGAGACGAAATTCTCGATTGACAAAACAATTTTTGTTTTGTATACAAAAATGTGTTTTTATTTTCTTTTAGCAACAACAAAATATATTTGATTATATGTATTTTGTTGTTGCATGAGTTAGGTTTTTGACAACCGACTTAGGTTTTTGATAATTAGTTTCGTCTCTTGTTACTCTTTGCTTCTAGTTGTTTTCTATGGTAGAGTCGTTCTCTCTCTCTCACATCCCGAGGTTAGAAACTTCCTCAACATGAATATAAATATTGCGGTGATAATGTTTTTCCTTCTAAGAAATACGAATTCGAATCACTTTTGTATTTTTTGCTTTTTTGATGTATAAAAATTTAATTTTTTCTTATATTAAAAATGTGTTCTCATTTGAAAAATAAATCCCAAAAAAAAAATCCGGGAGCCCGGGATTTGCAAAAACTAGTCCCGTTTAGCATTCCTACTGTCAATGAGTTGAGAACTTAATTCATTTTTAAATATAACCTCAACAAATGTATTTAATTTTCCCACCAAGCTACAGTGCATTTCTTCAAAAATAAACAGAGGAAAGAAAAAAAATAGACATAAGAACGGTTCTATAAACAGCAGAATAAACTTATTCAAAATATATACAAACAAGAGAAGCTCGGTAAAAAAAAGTACGTTAAACAAAACATATTTAGTATAACTGTATACATAAGTAAAGCACATTCATGCAACATTCAGCAAATATGTACCTCAAAACGATGGATGATGAAAATCTGAGTATCCTGCTAAACGCTGCATGGCAACAGACTTGAAGTTATAAATTCAATATAGTAGGCCTAACAATCATTTTTATCCAGCAGCTACAAACTGACTACGCTACAGCAATAATATGAGAATATAATGCAAATACAAACATTCAAAAGAAAAAGAGGAAATAAAATACAAACGTAAAAAAATGTAAAAAGAGAGAATGGAAATAAAAGTCCACAGTAACTAAAAACAAAATAAAAAACGTCCCTTGAACAGATGAAAGGATGTTGCACTGAAAGAAGCTTTATATTATTGTTTATAAAATGACTAACTCCTTCACGTCTTCTCTCGACAACAATTAATGTTAACATCATCAGCAGATTTATTTTCAAATGAAGCGTTTTTATGCGTCTTTAAAAATTACATAGATTTATTGTAAAATTATGTGAAAAGCGTCAAAATTATAATTAATTATATATTTTTCACAGAACGATACTCCAACGATTAATTTAGTACAATTATAAAGTTTGGTTTATTAATACAATATTCCTAAAGCAGATCTGACCTAAGGAAAAACCCGAAAGGGTTGTAATAATTAGAGCTCAAACACAACCAAGCGGATTATTTTATTTTTTATTTTTTTTATGTAGAGATTTGCCAACTAAAGGCTCAACTATATAGAATACTTTCGCTTCAACTGCAACTGACAGCTGCAGTAAAATATTGGCATTTTTATGGAACGGAGCCAAATCAGTACGTCAAACTTCTGCGTGAAGTACTTTAAAGATGAAAAATTTTTCAACTTTGAAGTACCAAAGTACGTAAATAAATTTTGTCAATTAATAAATTTTTACATCTTCATATTTGATTATAAAAAATTTAATAGCAAAGTAATGCAACGACTGGGTTAATATTATTTTTTCGTTGCGTAGCGGTCAGTCACAGTTGAAGAGAAAGTATTCTTTGTTGTTGAACCTTCAAACACAGCGGAATCTGTTAAAAATTAAGAGCCCAAATACAACCTTGCGGATTACTTTTTCATATGAAGATTTTGGTTTGGGCTCTAAATTTTACTTTATTTTTATGACGGATTCTCAAAAGCTCTTATTTTCTCTCTTCCTTTCTGTCAATGTTGCCGTTGTTGCAAAATGAATCACATATGTTTACATTAAATTTATAAAAGAAGGAAAGACATAGGAAGATTTGCTTTATATTTTGTTAGTAGGGAATTTATGGAAGGAAGAAAAACATTTTTATTTTTTATACATGTAGTTTTGTTGTTGCCATATACAACAAATATAAAGAAACAAAAGTCTGCTGGATTTCGCCTTCATTTAATTTGTACTTCTCTCTTAAAGCGGAAAACAACATTCAACTCCGCTAGGTTGTGTTTGGACTCTTATTTCTTAAATTCACGCTACCGGGGTTTTTTTGTTTGCCATTCGAGAATTTTTCGTCTCACCTTATTATATATCAAACGAGTTTATTGTCGCCAAATTCGAAACTTTCATTTGTCACATAGTCATTTTGGATAATTTTACTTTCGTAAGGTTGGATTTTTGATGGAGTACCATATAACACTTAGGCTGAATATTATCCTATTTCAGGCGCGGATCCAGCACAATCATTTGGGAGAGGAAAATAGAATGATTTTCATAACTATTTCCTAAAATTTTATTATTTAGTACAAATTCTTCACTAAGAGTTTCGATTTTGGGGAGGGAAATTTCCCTTTTTCCTCCCCGTGGATCCGCGCCTGTCCTATTTAAAATGACTTTTGGGTATGCGTTTATTTTTATCAATTCTGAAATTGTTTAAGGAATGTAAAGACGTATGTTTCGCTTCCTATTGCTCAGTTTAAGCAAATCTGATCATTAGTAGTAGGGTGCACTCTTTTGTCTCTGGATTAAGTTTTTTTTAGTACTCTAATGCGGTTACATCTCTCAATTAATTCCAATCAATAGTTTGATTGAATATTTTTTTATTATAAATTAAAAAATTTCTGTTCGTTCGAAAAGAATAAAAAGTTTATTCCTCGAATAAACGAATAATTCTTGTTCGCATGACAACCTACTTTTGACAGCGGTTTTCTTTCAAAAATAAATAGATTCCATAAATGATGTTTTTGGTACGAAATTTTATTAAAAAAAAAAAAGAAACAGTTCAAAAAAATAAACGTCGATCTCCTAGAACATTGAAAATAGTTGACAACACTAATATTGCGATGTCAGAGGGATTCTATTGCTTCTTTTACACTTTAGCACTCATACTTGGTATGAAAGTTTATATTATGAATTTGTTGTTGGAGGTTTCATTATTCCATTCCGTTATTTTTATATAAAAAAAATTAAATATTTTTTTTATTTTTCATTTCTCAACACTTTTCATCTTATCAACATTACTTTTTTTTATAAAAAAAAAAAAAAGAAATTTTAGTTGTTGTCAAGAAGACACAATCTTTAAAATATTCAAAACAATAAATGACATTGCACTGCATTTGAAAAAAAGGGAGAGAAGAGGGGGAGTAATAAGAGAAGGAAGAGTCAGTTAAGTGTATTGAGTTAGTGAGCGAATGTTGAGGAGGTTCATCGTTTTGTTGCATGTATTTGTAAAAATGGGCTCTTAATAATTTTGCTAGGCTTTGATTACTTCTGTTTTTTTTTTTTTAATTCAGGAAAACAAACTTAACATAAACTCAATGAATTTATTTTAAAGTTATCATATAAAATATGTAGTCTTTACAAAACACATACATAAGTAATTTAAATTTCTAATGGATTGAATTTTTTTTTAACAACATTTTAAATAATAAATTTTTGATTAAAAATAATTAACTATAGGAAAGTAAGCCTTTTAATTGGAAAGTTATTAAGTTATTTTTAATTAAAACAAATTTTAATAATAATTACTCGAATTATAATCTTGAAAGTTAACTAAATTTAAATTTATAAAAAAAAAAATAAAATGTTAATTTTTAATTATAGATCTTGTATTTAAAAAAAAAAATCACAAATAATTTTAGCATATTTCCTAGTTTTAAATAAAAAAAAAAACGGAAAAAATCCATTGATTAATTTTGCATCAAATTTAACGTTAACAATCTATTGTTAAATTAAAATTAAATTCAATTTGGTGAAAACGATGCAGCAACTGAAACATCATAAAAATGCACATTAATCAGTTGAAAAAAAAACGACATAAAACAATAAACAATTGCTACATTTAAACCTCTCCTGAGTTCCCTTGCTTCACCTTATGAAATAAAATAAAAAAAAAGCAATGATTATTGCTCAACATCAATTTGAAGCGTCGTGTTGTAGTATCTTAAAATCTAAAAAAACAACAACAACATTGAAAAATATGTATCTATGAAAAATAAAATTGTGTAGGTTGATTATTGTGGTGCGTAGGTTTACAACGTCGTAGTAAAGTTTTCTACTACAGTTTATGGCCATAAACTAGGAACACGTTTGCTGTTTTTTTTAAATAAAGTGGACAGGAAAAGCTTTGATAAAATTTATAAATATGAAATTATTTCTTTTTTTAATTTTATTTTCATTTTCAAAGTTTTGTGATCCTTAGTTCAATACTAGGAAAGACAAACGGGACTGGTTTTTGTAAAGGCCGGGATTTGGGATTTCATAATTTCAAATTCCAGAACCCCAGGATTTTTCGGAATTCGGGATTTATTTTTTATAAGAAACACACATTTTAAATATAAGAAAAAAATAAATTTTGTCTACATTTTTCAATTAAAGAAATTAATTTGTTTTTTTTTTTTAACCAAAATATAATCGATTTTTAAAATAATTTTGAAAATTTTTTGTAAATATTTATATATTTAAGTAAAAATGACAAAACTTCTAATGAAATACGTTCCATGAAATAGGTCCTAATGAAAAAGGTCAGTGTTGCCATTCGAGCATTTTTCCTGCTAGATTTGGCAGAATGGATTTTGAAATTGTATATTTATTTGGAAAAATTCTGCTAAATGTTTTTTAGCAGAATCGACCTACTAACAGCAGTTTTTTTAGCATAATTTTTCTTTTTTTAATAAGTTCAGATCTGTAATCTGAATTTACGAGACTTGAAACTAATAGAGTACAGAATTGTGGCACCAATCTTTTACACTTTGTTCGCACGATTATTCTTTTTGTTCTCATTCGATCTTACGTAAACTATTGGGACTATGAACAAAGTCCCATTTTTCCCAATTTTTATACAGGGTAGCAGAATTTTGGGAAGATTTTTTAGTATTTAAACATTTTTGGGAGGGACTGGAATTTTGATATAGAGATTGATACCTATTGAAATTGTGTGTGCTCTGCGCTATATATTGTTTATGTGCCCGAATTTAATTGAATACAAAATATTTTAAATGAAATACATTCTAATTGCAATGAAATTACTTCAAAAACAATAATGAAATAAATCGAAATGTTCATAGTGAAATAACTCTAGGCGAAAAACTTTTATGTATTGCTTTCAAAAAAAAGTTATGAGACAAAACTTGTGTTAAGATTTTTTCGAACGCACTCTTTAGTTTATGAGGAAAAAAGATTTTTGGCGGAATCTCGGTTGTTTATGAAACAATTTCATTGATTAAATAAATAATTTTTAAGGCATTTTGTGATTTATATTGAGGTTTCTTAAGTACTGCTGTTTCTTTCAAGCAAATATATCCCCCCCTTTTCCTTTTTTTTTTTTTTTTGCTAAATTTTACTAATTTTTTACACTCATCTGTAAATATATCATCTATGTGTATATGTATATGTATTTAAAATGTATGAATTGAAAATTCGTGTAGATATAAATATAATATTTATATTTTTGTTTGTATATTTTGTGCAATCACATACATACACACATATATATA
>MINK01172009.1:8503-64090 GCA_001735545.1 Phormia regina
ATAAATTTAGTTAAAAATTTAATTAAGAAAAAAATTGATATATTTTTTTCTGTGAAAATAGCATAATTTGTAGCTTATTATAAATAGCTAATATAAATTCAATTTTATCTCTTTGGTAATTATAAATTAACATCAATAATAGTAGCACCAAAACATAGTTTTTAAGTTCTTTATTTAATGAAGCTATAAAATATATAGCAGCTTAGATTTTTATTAGTTCCAAAATAGTCTATACTTTATAATTTAGTTGGTTTTGTTATTCTACATTCATAAGAAGTTTTTTTTTCATAAATAAATATAACATTCTTAAGAAAATTTCCCCCAACCTTAAAACCTCTACTTTGTTGTATAATTTTTTTTTTTTTCTCTTAAAATATAATAAAAATTTGTTCCTTTTTATCGCCTCACTCCTAGTACTCTTAGGAATTTCTTTATTATTTCTTTATCTTTTTTTATGCAATTTATACTTCTTATGTTGTTGTTTTTTTTCTCTTTTGGATCCTAACACGTACTTATTTAGTGGAATATATTCTTATGAAAATTGTATGCAAAATGCATATTTTGTCATTTATTCTGTTTTAACGTATTTTGGCTTCTTAGTCTAAAAGATATTTTCTAGAAACATTACAAATACTTTTTTTTTTCTTACAGTTGTTATTCTATTTTGTGTGGATGTATGTATGTGTGTGTATAAGTGTGTTTATATAAATATAATGGTGATGACGATGAAGATGACATGTTTCTATGTTGCATGCCACAAATAATAAGTCACACAGCATCAGTCAAAATGCTAAACCTACAGTTCTCTATATGTGGGTGAAGCTGAAGCTACAATTGAGTGGAGTTAACATCTCTAACGAAGGCTGCATATAAAACTAATGGCTAATTAACACAAAAATAGTTTTGGGAATTTTTTAAAAAATTTTAGTTTTCGATTCTTAGCGCTCATTTAAACTTATGCTACCAGAACTGTTGGGCTGCTACCTAATTCCTTAGTTATATTGTTAGTTTTTCTTGCTTGAGATGTACCGGATCTTGGTGTTAAAATAACAAAGTTTTATATTAAGCTTTAGTCATCAGATTCAGATTTTGCCTTTTTTTCTCTTTATAGGATTTTTTTCTTTACGTTGTTTTCTGCATGTCTTTTGCACTTTTTAGGTTTTACAAGTTTTCAGATCATGTACATTCATTCATTTGGTAATAATTTTTTTGTCTCTCTTTTCTTTATCAAAAATAAATATATTTGCAACAAATAATGTAAAAAAAAAATAGGATGAAGTAATAAAGATTAGCTTGTATAGGATTTTAAAAATATTTCAAATATTAGACTAGTTCAAAAAAATATACCTTATTATATATCATAGAATATTGACACAAAAACCAAAACATTCAAATGATATAAATGAGAAAATAATTAAGGAAAACTATTAATTTTAAATAAATCTGACTATACTTTCAGGGAGAACTAAAATATTTATATTTTTTTTTAAGAACCTGTTTACTATTTATTTCCGTATTTACACTCACATATCGGCATATGTATACATATACATATGTATGTGTGTATTTATTGTTTTGCACAAAATAACTAAGTAATATTTTGTTAGATTATTTCTTTATCCTATTTTCAAAAATATGAAATATTCACGTAGTCTGGTAATAACTTTAACACATTTATGCTAAAATATAAATTTTCTATGAGTTATTAGTTTAAAAGTACATTGTAATGAAAGATTTACATATACATACATAATAAATATAACACTGAAAGAAAATTAATAGAAAAAAAAAGAAGTTTCATAAAATTTTCAATTTATAATAAATAAATTTTCAATGAATTAGCTATTTATTTTTCATCAGCTATTTATAGTAAATTTTTCATAAATTTTCTTTTTATAGTAAATTTTTCATAAATTTGCTGTTTTTAGTCAATTTTTCATAAATTTGCTATTTTTAGTAAATTTTCCGTAAATTTGCTATTTTTAGTAAATTTATCATAAATTTGCTATTTTTAGTAAATTTATCATAAATTTGCTATTTTTAGTAAATTTATCATAAATTTGCTATTTTTAGTAAATTTATCATAACTTTTTCTATTCAAAGTCAATTTTTCAATAAATATGTAATTTTCCGTTTGTGGCTATTTTGTAAGTAAATTTTTCATAAATTTGCTATTATAGTAAATTTTCCGTAAATTTGCTATTTTTAGTAATTTCCGTAAATTCTAGGCTATTTTTAGTAAATTTTCCGCTAATTATGCTATTTTAGTAAAATTTACGTAAATTTGCTATTTTTAGTAAAATTTATCCGGTAATTTGTATTTTTAGTAAAATTTTTTCCGTACTAATTTGCTATTTGTAGTAAATTTGTCCGTAAAATTTGCCATTATTTAGTAAATATTCCGTAAATTATGCTAATTTTTACAGTAATTTTCCGGTAAATTTGCTATTTTTAGTCAAATTTTACTAATAAATTTGCTATTTTTAGTATTTCTATAAATATGCATTTTTAGTAAATTTTCTATAATTTTTGCTCATTTTTAGTAAATTTTTCATAAATCCCTGATTTTTAGATAATTTTTCATAAATCCCTGTTTTAGTAATTTTTCATAAATCCGACGTTTTTAGTAAAATTTTTCATAAATCGTGTTTTATTAGTAAAGTTTATTCATAAATCCGCTGGCTTTAGTAATTTTTTTCATAAAAGCAGTTTTAGATAAAATTTTTTCGTAATCGCATGTTTTTAGTAAATTTTCATAAATCCGCTGGTTTTAAGAAAATTTTTATAAATCCCGCTGTTTTTAGTAACTTTTTCATAAACCGCTAGTTTTTAGTGTAATTTTCCATAAATATTCTAATTTTTGAAAATTTTAAAAAATTGTATTTTAGTATATTTTTTATAAATTTGCAATTTATAGTAAATTTTCTTTAAATTTGCTATTTTTAATAAATTTTCTATTTTTAGTAAATTTGTCATAAATATGTCATTTTTAGTAAATTTTTAACAAATTAACTTTTTATAGTAATTTATTAATAAATTTGCTATTTTTAGTAAATTTTTCAAAAATTTGCTATTTCAGTAATTTTTTTATAAATTTGCTATTTTTATTAAATTTTCCATAAATTAGCTATTTATAGTAAATTTTCCATAAAATAGCTATTTATAGTAAATCTTTAAGATATTAGCTCTTTATAGTCAATTTTCAATTAATTAACTATTTATGCTAAATTATTCATAAATTTTCTATTTATTGTACATTATCCATAAAGTTGCTATTTATAGTAAATTTTCTATAAATTTGCTATTTATAGTAAATTAAATATAATTTTGTTATTTACAGTAAATTTTAAAATATATTTGCTATTTAGTTGCTTATCGGATCAGTGTATTGTAAACAAATAGTATATTGACAATGTTACAGTATCCGTGATAACAACATATCAATGAACCTTAAATATAGATTGTATACGAAATATAAAGATCGAAAATGAAAGCAAATGATAGTAAGTATAAAAAATGTTTAAAAACAAAATAAATGTCTTAAATATTACGAAGTTTAACATACTTTAATTTGTCACACATTGTAAGATTTTTATCTTTAATGCTATATTAAGAAATGTTGGCTTTTGAAAACAGTTTTGTTTTTTCGTTTCCACTCTTTCTTTTTACATATAAACATTATTACTTTGTAAGTTTTTTTTTTTTTTTTCTTAGGAAACCTCAAATCAAAACAACACGTTTGACACTAATACAAATATAACAACATACCTGTCACACACACACATACACTTCTAATAACATGCTTACTCTGTAACATTTTGAAATATTCTCATAGACCCTTCTAGGACTCTTTTAACAAAAAAACACTCAATACAAACAAACAACAACATATTATGTATGAATGTATGTATGTATAGGAATTTTTGTATGGTAATTAAAAGTTTCATACAAAGTTTATAATATTTGTTAAAATAACAAAGTAATAAATACAATTTATACAGAAAAAAGAATTACAAAACAAATACCAAATTGTAATAAAAAATAATATTTAAATTTATATTTTATTTAAACAAAAAAAAATTATAAATATATGTACAAATAACAAAAAAAAATAATAAAAATATGCTAAAAATGTTTATAAAGCTCAAAGATAAAAAAATATTAATAAATTTTACAATAGTTAAACAATAAACCAATTTAAATACAATATTTATATAGAAAAAGTATGCAAAACAAAAAACAAAGAACCAAATAAATAAATGTTGAAAAGCAAAAAAAAAAGATTAAAGTGATTTAAAATGTAAATAAGAGGGAGAATTTTAAACGTATAAAGGCGACAAAATATAATGCCCTACACATAGGAAGCTACCATTTAAATGTAAAAAAACTAAATTAAGGAAAATTTCTTATTTGTAGTAAAAGTTAAAAGAAGTTTACTCTAAATAGCAAAATTAATATAAATAGCAAATTTATTGAAAATTTACTATAAGTAGCAAAAGTATAGAAAGTTAACTATAAATAGCAAAAGTATGAAAAATTTTCTTTAAATAGTAAAAATATGAACAATTTACTTAAAATATCAAAATTATGAATAATTTTGAAAAATTTATATAAAATACTATAAAAAACTAATTTATGGAAAAATTGCTATAAATAGCAAAAGTATAAAAATTTACTTTAAATAATAAAAGTTATTTATATTAAAATTTAAATAGCAAAATTATGAACAAACTACTAAAATAGCTAGCTTATGGAAAATTTAATATAAATAGCTAATTTATGAAAAATTTACTATAAAGAGAAAATATACTATAAATAGCAAACGTATAAAAATTTACTATAAATAGCAAAAGTATGAATAATTTACTAAAAATAGAGTAAGTATGAAAAATTTATTATAAATAGCTAATTTATGTTAAATTCACCATAAAAAGCAAATTTACCAAATGCAAGAAAAATTTACTATAAATAGCAAAACTATGAACAATTTACCTTAAATAGCTAATTTAAGGAAAATTTACTATAAATAGCAAAAGCATAGAAAATTTAATATAAATAACAAAAACATGAAAAGTTTACTTTAATAACAAAAATATGAACAATTTACTATAAATAGTATAAGTATGAAAAATTTACTATAAGTTGTTAATTTATGAAAATTACTATAAATAGCAAATTTATTGAAAATTTATGGAAAATAGCAAAATTATAGAAAATTTGATATAAATAGCAAAGCTATGAAAAATTTACTAAAAATAACTTAAGTATGAAAAACTTACTATAAATAGCATAAGTATGAAAAATTTACTATAATTTCTGGAAAAATTACTGTAAAAAGCAAATTAATGTAAAATTTACTAAAATAGCAAATCTATGAAAAGTTTACTATAAGTAGCAGAAGTATAAAAAATTAAGTATAAATAGCAAAAGTATTTAAATTTTTCTTCAAATAGTAAAAATATGAACAATTTACTATAAATAGCAAAAGTATGAACAATTTTGAAAAATTTACTACAAATGCTAATTTATGAAAAATTTACTATAAATAGCAAATTTATGGAAAATTTACTAAAAATAGCAAAAGTATTGAAAATTAACTATAAATAGCAAAAGTATAAAAATTACTAAAAATATCATAATTATGGAAATTTTACTGTAAATAGCTAATTCATACAAAAATTACTATAAATAGCAAGTTTATGGAAAATTTACTATAAGTAGCAAAAGTACAGAAAGTTAAATATAAATAGCAAAAGTATGGAACATTTTCTTTAAATAGTAAAAATATGAACAATTTACTAAAAATAGCTTAAGTATGAAAAATTTACTATAAATAGCATAAGTATGAAAATTTTTCTATAAGTAGCTAATTTATGGAAAAATTACTATAAAAAGCCAATTCATGGAAAATTTACTAAAATAAAAAATCTATGAAAAGTTTATTATAAGTAGCAGAAATATAAAAAATTAACTATAAATAGAAATTTTCTCTAATTTATGGAAAAATTACGATAAATTGCATTTTTTTTTTTTTGCAAAAATTACTATAAATAGCACTTTTATGAAAATTTTTGAAAAATAGCTAATTTATGTAAAACTCACTATAAATAGCTAATTTATGGAAAATTTACTATTTTTGGAATAAAAATGTAAATCCCTTTAGAGAAATGTTTGTAAACTTTCTTATGTGAATCCAATTTGCCACCTGTAGGTCATTTAATTGAAATTGTAAGTATTTTTGTTTAACATTTTTCTTTTATTGTTATTCATTTAAAACCCTAATGAAATCTATATTACAAATTTTAATTTAACGCTAAGGTAAATTTATATAGTTAACTCTTGTATTTTATAAATTTTATAAATTTTATCTTTTTAGTTTTTCTATTATTCTACTGCTGCTGCTTTTGCCCTGACCATTGTTAAATTAGCCAGCCAGTTAGTTAAAAGGATGAAAAGGGGAAGAATTGGCAGAAAAATGTTACAAAATACAATTGTGGTTTTAAATAATTTTTGGTTTTTCTATTTTATTATTTTTCTCTTTTATTGTGTATTTTTTTTTTTTAGTTGTTGGTGTTGCACAAATAAAAAGGAATGTATTTATTATCTGTATTGTGTGTGTGTGTGTGTTGGTGCAACAACTATCATTTAGTAGGGTTTTGTTGCAACATTCTTTTTTGGCAATTTTTTTTTTTTTTATTATTATTTCTTTACGCGCTTGACTAAATTTTTGCTTCGTTAAGCAACAAAAATAACCATTTTTCCTTTTTTATTCAACATTTTATTTTATTTTATTTTGGTTTTTTACTATTAAGCCACTGTTCTAGGTTTCGGGTTTTTTTATCTTTAGTTGTTAAGGTTTTGTCAGAAAAATATTATATTTAAGAATTAGTTAAAAGAATGTGTATTAATATGAGTATGAATTTTAAAATGACATCTTTAAATCATTTAATAAATTTCCTTTTCCTTTTTTATTTTATAAAAAGGACATTCCTTCGTTTGGTCATATATTTTATAAATTTTGAAATTTCTTTGGCAACAACTAATTTTTAACACATTTTTTTTCTGAAATTTTATCAAATACATAAACGCCATAAAAAGCCTAAAACCTCATAATTTTCTTTGTGTATAAATCGTACTTTTCAAACACTCACTTTAACTCCCAAATACTAATGTGAAAAAAAAAACTCTTCTAATGCTGCCAATTGTATACAATTGCAGTTTCGTTTTTTTTTACTTTTTTCTTTCTTTCAGTAACCGTATCAATGTACTCAGTTAACTCAAGTGAAAATTATCATTTCCACCAACTAAATTTGGTTACAACGCAAAAAGATGTTATTGCCAACAATCAGCTTTTTGCTGTTATGTTCCAACTTAAAAACAGAACAAAAAAACAAAAAGAGGCAGCAAAGAAAACCTCATAATTTCCAAATAGAATTGGTGGCGGAAAGAACCACAAAAAAAGGCGAAAAAAAACTGGAAAAGACATCAGAGGAAAGCAAGTTTTGTTACAGATTTATGATATTTTATAAATGACATTTTGTTGAAGAAAAAAAAAATATTAACGAAAAGAAATGAAATGCCTAACCAGCAGATACTGTTTGTTGTCTTACTCAAATATCCTCTAAATTGTGTTTGAAATATGTTTTTTTTTTAATTTTAACGCAGACATNNTATTTATTCTCATAATGTGTTTGAAATATGTTTTTTTTTTTTTTAATTTTAACGCAGACATTAAGTGATATTTTAGTTAACACCTTCCAATTAACACAAGCCAGCCATTGGCTAAAAATCTGGTAATTTAAATTCTTTAAAAAGTAAATAAAAATTAAAATCATTTAAATGAGTTAAAAGAAACTAAATTTAATATATTGTAAACTAAACATAATGAAGGCTATAAACTGAATTATAGTTAAACTGAAGTTCAGAACATAAACTAGACTAAAGACAAGACCATAGCCGAGTCTATAGTCAAAACTATGTACTAAACCTAGCCATAATTTAAGACTAAGTAGAAAATATAGTCAAAACTATAACTTGGCTATAGTCAAGACTATTAGCTATGCTATTACCTAGGCTATAGTCAATACTATTAACTAGGCTATAGTCAAGACTACTGACTAAGCTATAGTAAGACTACGGACTAGACCATAGTCAAGACAACTGACTATAGTCAAGACTATTGATTAGGCTATAGTCATGACTACTGACTAGACCATGGTCAAGACTATTGACTAGGCCTTAGCCAATACTACTGACTAGACTATAGTCAAGACTATTAACTAGACTATGGTCAAAATTATATATTAAACCAGTCAAGACCATATTCAAGACTACCGACTAGACTGTAGACAAGACTAAATCTATTGTCTAGGCAATAGCCAAGACTACTGACTAGACTTCAGTCAAGACTATAGACTAGACCATTATCAAGACTGTAGACTAGACCATAGTCACAACTATAGACTAAACTATAGTAAGACTATTCACTAGACTATAGTCAAAGGTATTATTGACTAGCCAACATCAGGACCCTAGTTATAGCTGAAGAGTGTAGACAAGAATACATTCTACTTGCAAAAAATTTTGCATAGAAATAAAGAGGTTGCTATAATAACATAATTGGTGAAAATGTACTATAAATAACAAATTTATAGAAAATTTTCTAAAAATAACAAATTTATAGAAAATTTTCTAAAAAAAGCAAATTTTTAGAAAATTTACTAAAAATAGCAAATTTATAGAAAATTTACTAAAAATAGCAAATTTAATAGAAATTTTACTAAAAAATTAGGCAAATTTATAGAAAATTTACTAAAAATAGCAAAATTTATAGAAAATTTACTAAAAAATAGCAAATTTATAGAAAATTATACTAAAAATAGCAAATTTATAGAAAATTTACTAAAAAATCAGCAAATTTTAAAGAAAATTACTAAAAATAGCAAAATTTATAGAAAAATTACTAAAAAAGCAAATTTTTAATTAGAAAAATTTACTAAAAATTTAGCAAATTTATAGGAAAATTTACTAAAAAATAGCAAATTATAGAAAATTTATTAAAATAGCAAATTATATAGAAAATTTAGCTAAAAATAGCAAATTATTATAGAAAATTTACTAAAAGCAGTAAAATATAGAAAATATTACTAAAAGTAGCAAATTAATAGAAAATTTACTAAAAATACGCAAATTTATGGAAAATTTACTAAAATAATAGCAAATTTATTTGGAAAATTACTCAAAAATAAGCAAATTTATTGGAAAATTTACTAAAAAATAGCAAAAATTTATGGAAAATTTTACTAAAAATAGCATAATTTATGAAAAATTTACTAAAAATAGCAAATTTATGGAAAAATTTACCTAAAAATATAAAGCAAATTTAGAAAATTTTACTAAAAAAATAAGCAAAATTTAATGGAAAATTTACTCTAAAAATAGCAAATTTATTAGAAAATTTTACTAAAAATAGCAAAATTTAATGGAAAATTTACCTAAAAAATAGCAAATTTATGGAAAATTTACTAAAAATAGCAAATTTTTAGAAATTTAACTAAAATTAGCAAAATTTATAGAAAATTTACTAAAAATTAGCAAAATTTATAGAAAATTACTAAAAATAGCAAATTTATGGGAAAAATTACTAAAAATAGCAAAATTTTATAGAAAATTTACTAAAAGTAGCAAATTTATAGAAAATTTACTAAAAATAGCAAATGTAAAGAAAAATTACTAAAAATAGCATATTTATTAAAAATAGCAACATTATTAAAAATTCACTGAAAATAGCAAATCTAAAGAAAATTTACTAAAAATGTCAAATTCATTAAAAATTTACTAAAAATAGTAAATGTACTATTAATAGCAATTTTATTATTTTTAGTATTTATTCGTGCTTCATATTATTTAACTCGTTTAATATTTTTACTATTCAATACTTTCTCCACTATGCTGCGCTAAACCTGTCGTCTGACGTATAAATAAAAACGATTAAAATGAAATACCTGTAAATCAACAACAATCCCTTGGATAAAATTTTATTTCATTTTCGAGGATTCGTTTCATTTAGACCAAAAATTAATGGCAAAATAATTAACTTTTGCTACATGAAACAAAAACAAAACAAAACGAAAAGAAAAGAAAAAAATGAAAATAAACCCAAACAAAACTTCCCAAAAATATATGTGAAAATTTTTAAGTCTGTATAAGAATATCAGACCATAAAAAGGTTTTGTGGTTTGGATGATGTTAATATACACTACACTATTGTAAAGCTATTTTGGCCTGAACAGAAATAAAATCTGCTGCTAGTTATCATCCGCAGCAGCAGCATCAGCATCAAACAGTTTTCATAACACCCTGGGTGTTAAAGGTATGATAAATAAAATGAGATTTTCATTTTTGGTTATAAAGATTACAAAGATAATAATGTATAAACTGAAAACACAAAGAGAGGAGAAAAAACAACAACAACAATATAAAAGAAAAAATAAAAATAATTTAATAAAAAATGGTTACTTTTCGCAATTGTTCAAAATAAAACCGAAAAAAATACAAAATTTCTTACTTTTCTTGATTTTTCTATAATTTTACTTTTTTTTTGTTTTTAGCTGAATTTAATGAAATGGAAAAATTAAAAAGCTACAAAGAAGGATTTAAAATAAAAATTATTACTATGTATTACTTTTGTTGTGCAGAATAATTATCTAGAAAATAATCTACAAAATGTTTTTAATTATATTACCAACACACAAAGAAAGAAAGAAAGAAAGAAGGATGGAAAAGAAAATTAAAACCTTAATCTATTTTTTAAATCCTTTAGAAAATAATTTTAAATTTAAATTTTTTAGTTTTAGTTTTAGAAAACACCCCAAACAATTTAATTGCATTTTAAGTTAAATTTAATCCCTGCTATAGAATCTATTCTCAACTATTTGTAATTAAGACTAAAACTATAAACATAAAATAGAAATAAATTTTCCAAATTACGCATTTGTTTATCTTCTATTACTTTTGGTAAATTTTGGCTTTGTTCCTAAAATGAAATAATCATAATGAATTGGTAGAAAGTAGAGGATACATTAACCCAATTACATACGTATTTAGTTATTATGGAGCTTTTCAAAATGACAAGCTTTAAGAGCCAAATGAAAAGCAGAAAATAAAAAAAAAATACTATAACAGAGCCAATAAGGTCAAACAAGGAGATACAAAGGTTCATTAAGCAGATGTTTTGGAAAAAAAGGAAAATTATTTAAAGCTGTAAATCTTAAAAGAAAATTATAATATTTATAGTTTTTTCCAAAATCAAAAATATAGTCTATAGGCTTAGACTTAAACTATAAATTAATTCATAGTAAAACCAGTTTATAGTCTACCCTATAGACTATTTTATAGTCTACCCTATAGACTATTTTATAGTCTAGTCTATAGACTATTTTATAGTCTAGTGTATAGAGACTAGTTGTGTAGACTATTTATAGTCAGTCTAAATAAGGACTATTTTATGTCTAGGTTTAATAGAGCTATTGTTATACTGCTAGTCTAGTAAGAACTGATGTTTCATAACCTAGTCCTATAGACTATTTTTATAGTCTAGTCTATAGACCTTATTTTATACTCTAGTCCTATAGACTATTTTATACGTCTAGTCGTAGTAGACTATTTTGATAGTCTAGTCTATAGACTATTTGTAACTCTAGGGTCATAGAGCTATTTGATACTAGTCTATTAGACCTACTGTTATATACTCTTAGTTCTATGAGACTATATACTCCTAGTCTATAGACTATGTTTATAGTCTAGTCTATAGACTATTTTATACTCTTAGTCCTGATAGGACTATGATTTATACTTTCCATTTCATAGATTACTTCTATACTGTAGTCTATGAGATTATATAGAGCTTGTTGGGTAGTTTGATAGATTAGCTGTTGTCTGTAGTCTTGTAGACTATAGGACTATTTTTTTAGTACTTTCTAGTCTAGTAGACTATTGTTATGCACTGACTGGCTATAGACTATTTTATGACTCTAGTCTTATAGACTATTTTGATGCTCTAAGTCTATAGACTATTGTTAATACGTCAGTCTATAGACATGTATTATTACTAGTCATAGACTTTTTATACTCTAGTCTATAGACTACTGTATGATACCCCAAGTCGATGGAGATTACTGTGTATAGCTCTAGTCTATAGACTATTGTTATACTCTAGGTCGTAAACTATTTAAAGTGCTATCTATAGACGTGAATTTTATATCTAGTCTATAGACAATTTTATAGTTCAAGTTCTATAGACTATTCTTAACTATTTTATAGAAGGTCTGATAGGAGAACTATGTATTTATTATTTGATTTTTAAAAATTTAAATTCAATAGTCCCTATTTTACAGACTACTAAATAGGCATATGTCTTTAAGTAGTTTTCTAAAATCATATATTATGTCTAGATTAAAAAAATTTTGAAAAAAATCTTTAATGATGGATGAACGCCGATGGAAAACGTAATTGACGCTTAAAGTTTGAACAAAGCCTAAAAAAGATAAAAGCTCCAAAGATAATCACAACACAGCACAGGCACTTCTTAAAAAAACATCAATCAAACTCATTACTGCAATTTCAACGCATATACTTAATTCGTTTTTCATTTTGTTTTTTTTTTTTTTTTATTTGTCCTTTTTTGTTTTAATAATAAATGAAAATGGCTGCCATAATTCTTGTTTTTCATAAACATTTTAATAAGAAATAAATAAAAAATAAAGAAAAAAGTTCAAAGTTCTTTGGCAAATGCTTGAGAGAAGGCAGTGAAATTGTTTCTTTGGCCGAATGAAAAATGAGTTTTTTTTTACTAATTTTTCTTAAAAAAACCAAAAAAAAAAAAAAAAAAAAAAACGATAAAGAAAATATAGAATTTGTAAAACAACCAACCAAACAGGCAGGCATCTCGTTTGCCACATCAACATACAAGTTAAATGGAATACTCAAGTATGCGAAAAAATAAAACAAAAAAAGAAATTGCAAAGTGTAGCTGTTTATAAAAGTGGTTAACAAATATAATATTAGCACAAATGACTTATGAATTGCATTTTGCAACGCACTCATATACTATTACACCCACACTCACTCACTTATGCGCATGCATACACAAATTATGCTTATAAAAAGGACTTGCAACAAATTTCGTGGTAGTGAGATTTAAATGTTATGTAGTAGAGTAGTTTTGGTTTGCTGAGACCAATCTAAAAAGAGAGAAATAAAATATAGTTTTTGATGGCTGTATATTTTGAAAGAAATTTCTTAAAATATTTTCTTATTGATATATTAAGTTTTAGAATGAATGAGACATTTTTATTCAATAATATTGTATTGTTTGTAAAAATGAAGTCGAGGGTAATGCGACAGCAACTGTTTGCATATTGTGATTTTTCGGTGGTTATAAATTAAATTTTAATTATGATTAAATGTAAACTATAAGATATGTTTAGACCAACTGTAGCCTATTTATTTTAATGCAAAACTGTTATATTAGGTTAGCGAACAAAAAATAGAACTTTTTTACGAAATATCATTGTTTGAAAGTTTTGAAAATTTTATTTCGAAGGTCTGTCCTACAGCCCTGTTTTTTGCTATAGTTTAAACAATATGCAATTTGTATGAGTCTTATGGCTAAGAAAACTTTAGATAACTAATTGTTATTTCAAGACTATAAGTTAGGAAATAAACGTATAGCAATAGTCCCTATGATCAAGACTATGAAATAGAGTATGTCCTAGACTATAGAATAGAACTAAGTCAAGACTATAGAATGGAACTATAGTCAAGGATTATAGCCGAGAGAGACTAGTATTCAAGACTATAGAATAAACTATAGTCCAATGATTAATGAATAGACTAAAGTCAGCTATAGACTATAGTCAGACTATAGACTATAGTCCAAGATTAGATAGGATAAACTAAGTCAGAGTAACTATAGAATAGACTATATAGTCAAGATTATAGATTCGACTATAGTGCAAGAACTATAGTCATAGTTCAAGACTATAGAATAGACTAAAGTCGATCTAATAGAAATAGACTATAGTCAAGGACTAAGAATAGACTATAGTCAAGACTATAGAATAGCCACATAGACGTATAGTCAAGACTGGTAGTCAAGAGACTATAGAATAGCATAGTCCAAGACTATAGAAAGACCTATAGTCAGACTATAGAATAGACTATAAGTTCAGGAACATAAATAGACTATAGTCAAGACTATAGAATGACTATAGTCAGAATATAGAGATAGACAATGACCGACTGATAGTCAGACTAAGAATAGGACTATAAATCATACTATAGAAAAGCTCAGTCAAGGACATAGGAATGACTATAGAATAGACTTAAGTCAAACTGCTAGAAGAAATAGACATAATCAATACGTATACGAATAGACATAGGTCAATGACTATAGAATAAGTAGTGACTAAGTCAATGGCGTGAGTAGAATAGACTATAGTAAAGACTAAGATAAGACTATAAATAGCTATAATGAAATANNNGACTATAGAATAGACTATAGCCAAGACTAAAGAATAGACTATAAAATATACTATAATCATATAATCGACTATAGTCAAGACTATAGAATAGACTATAAAATAGACTATAATAAATACTATAGAATAGACTATTGTCAAGACTATAGAATAGACTATAGTCAAGACTATAGAATAGACTTAAGTCAATGCTATAAAATAGCCAATATTCATTACTATATAATAGACTATAGTCAACTCTATAGAATATACTATACAGTTGGCTTTATAAAAAACTATATGTAGTCTAATCTATACATTTTTTTTGTATAATCTATCATATAAACTATTATCAAACTATATGAATATATTTAATATTACTTATCATTTTATAGAGTACAAATATTTTTCTTAAATTTAAAGTAGTATTTTTTTATAAGCTCGCTCATAAAAGACACACACACACAAAAATACCCTAAGAATTTGCTCTAATTAGTGGCAGGAAGTGTCTTTTTTTCCCCCAAATGATTGTCGTTGTCTAATGAAGTGTAAAACAAAAAAAAATTAAAAAATTTGTTACAATTTGAATTTGAACTGTTTTTCTTTTGTGCGCCAATTGTCGATTTCCATTGCTGGAGAGGGTAAAAAAAAAGAAAACTGCTCTAGTGTCTTGAAAACAAAACTGCTATTAATTTAATGATAAGGAAAAATTATTATTTTAAAGAAAATTTTTCTTACAAAAACTATTGGAAAATTTTTATTCGTGCTGTTTTTTTGCAAGAAAACGAAAAAAAGCCACTTCAAAAGAAAAGTGCTTAAAATCATAATTTTTAAAGGTAATTAAGATTTTTTTCATTGTTCTTTTACCTTTTTTTTATTTTTAGTTAGAGATAAAGACATTTTTTGGGGGAAAAACAATGGTTTTGCTTAATAACCATTTGAGTTGTTATAGTTTTTTCTTAGTCCTAGTCGTTGTGATAGTGATAAGCCTACAATGAATTGTGTTTATGACTTTAAACGGATAAGCATTTCCAGGAGATTCCGTTACATTACTCATGTTTAACTAGTTTGTTTGCTCGAGTGGGAAAACCATAATTTTTTCGAATACTTTAAAGACCTAACAGTTCCTGAATAAGGCTTTAATTGAAAGCTCGACTATTTATTTAATCTAAAATAAGCTACTATCATGTTAGTTTTCAAATATTATTAAAAAAGTTTTAAATAAAAATTTTTTAAAGCCTCTCAAGATTTTCTTTTCAATCCTTTGCCTTTTGAACTGTTGGGTATGCAAACAAAATTTGGAGACAATGCTTAGCAATGCAAAAATTTTGGCAGATTTTATTTAACCAAAAAAAAATGCAAAACGAAATTGTTAGAAGGAAGCTGTAGAGTTAACGTGAATAATAAAACAATGAAAATGGTTTCCAAGCCTTAGATAACATAACATAACTATTCATCGTATAAAGTAACTACACTTGTGTTTACATATCTACATGTGTAGGTATATGTATATACTTGAAACCAGTTATGAAAACTCATAAAAAAGGAAACGGAAGTTAACAATACATAGTCATGTTTTCATATAGAAATTTTCAAAAAAACAAAGATTTAAAAATTACCTAAAAAATATACATGAATTTTAATGTTTTAAAAGATGAAAAAGAAAATTTTCCACTTCTACACTTCATTTAGAGTTTCACGACTTAATTTTTAAGCAACAAAAGCAAATGTTTTGCCTCATTTAAAAGAAAAAAAAAACACACACACAACAACAGCCATGAAAAGAAGTTGAGCGAAATAAAAAGCTAAACAACAACTTTGTTTACAGATTTTCTTGTTTACCTTTTATGTGTTTATGTTAGATTGGTGTGAGTGTGCGTATGTGTAGGAAAGGATGAGACAGTGGATTTTTTTCCTTTCTTCACCAGCCTGCTTAACTTTTATCTTTCATTATTTTCTTGATGCAACAATGTATTACAATGTTAACATGTCGCTATCAGCAGCAGAAGTAAAAGAACCATGAAAACATCACCACCATCAGAATCATCATCAACTACAAAAGCATTTTAAAAGAATTGCACAGTGGTACTAAAGAAATCATTCCCATTAAGAAAAAATTTCTAAAAAAAGAGAAATAAGATTTTTGTATAAAAATACAATTTTAAGAAAAATTTCTATTAAAAAAGGAAATTTTTAGAAAAGTTCCTTTTTATAAGAAAAATTTATAATTTTTTTAATACCTACTGTATTTAAACTCGTACAAAATTGCTCTCAAGCTTTAATTTGTTGTTTATTTTTTCTTCCTCTTCTTGGGAGGACTAGGCTAGTTGTATGTATTTCATAGCTATAGTTCCAGCAAGGATGTGCTTATATTGTATGTACTTGCATAATTTGCGGCTTGTCTTGTACAGAAATTTTAAGCACAAGCAACAGCATCAGCTGCATTCATTCTCTATACACTTATGCACTCATCATCATCATCACTATCACAACAGACTTATACACGCATCCTTATCCAATATACCCATAAAGACACAACGTTCGTTATATGTTTGTTTGTTATTAAAGCAGTGGCAACGTTTTAATATGCATGTCAACCGCCATGTTCTATGGCTGAGATTTAGGTTAATTTGTGAGACATGTGAACATAGTATATGCTATACACACTCACTCTTAAACTTGGTCATATACTACTATTACATACATACCTACAACTAACTAACAACAAAGACAAAATAACATTGTAGGAAAACATAAATATAAAACAAAACAACATAACGAAAAAAAAGAAAAAGAAAAATAGTTTTAACAAATGTTAACATTAACAACTAAAAAAAATGTTATAGCAACAAAAACTTAACCAAAATGAGCATAAAATTTATTGAAAAACAAAAATTAATTGCGGGATTAAAAGTAAATGTGATGCAGCATTTAAGTTCTTCAAGAGTAATCTTTAAATTTCTAGACTTCAAAGTTCTAGCACTTTTTAAGATAGTTTTATATTTAAGATTAAAAGATTAATTACTACAAACATTTAGAAGATCGTAAAACTACAGATCTAATTAGTTTATCAGGCAATTTCTCAAAATGCAAAAGTAAAATATTTTGAAAAATTTGATTGTTAATTTATTGAGAAAAAAATTTAATTGGAAATTTGTTTTATTTTTTTGCAAAAGCAGCAAAAACTGTTTTTAAACTGGAAATTATCAAAACCTTTGTTTAGTTTCACTTAATCCTACTTTAAAACTTCTTTTTCACATTAAACTTTTTTGTTTATATTCTTTTACATCCCATTATTTTTCTTATATTATTGTTATTCTTTTTTGTTAATAACACACTTCAATCATCTTCATCATCCTCATTGTTAGCCGGCTTTAAACCTCCAAACACTTTTGAGGGTATTGATTTTTGTTCAATTCTCAACTTCTTCATTATCACATCGTTATCGTCTTTACGCGTTGCCTTTGAATTTTGCGTATCATTAGTTCCAGTGTCATTATTTTCCTCATCGTCGTCATCATCATCCATATCATCATCTGAATCTCCAATATCAATTTCATCAGGATTAACAACTTTATCTTTAGCTGAACCTCCCTGAGTTTCACCACGTACAAACATAATATTAGAGGAAGTTTGTGGTTTGAGTGCTGCAGCAGTTTTTTGTTGATTATTTGCTTCGGCTGCTTTAGCATCTAACATACGCATAGCATCTGTAGTGGCAGATGTTTCGGATGAAGTATTGTTACTCATAAATTGGGCTGCCATCATATTGACATGTGTATTGTAGGTAGCCTGTACGGAACGTTTGATACGTAACATTTCACGCATGGTATCTTCATTACCATGTCTAACCTCGAATTCTTTCCATGTTTGCCAAAAATCAGCGGTAATACGAGGATCACAGACCTAAAAAATAATTAAATTTTAATATTTTAAAAAGTGTTCTTTTCGTAAATAAATTATTTCCTCACCTGTGAACAATGTGCATATATTGCTCTAGCTCTATCAATTTCTCCCAATTTTGTTTCCATTTCAGCAAATCTAACACACATGTGACGCATATTTTCTTCTGGCAAACATTCTATGGCCTTTTCATAGATTTCTCTGGTTCTAGGTAAACCATAAATTTCTGCCGCCTTCTTAATAAATATATTATACATATCATACATTTCCTCAGGTTTCACAGCACTAGTAGCTCTATCATATACCGCCATAGCATGGCGTGCCAAGCCATGATCCTCTTCTAATTTGGCATAGAGCAAATAGAAGTATTTAGCATGTTCAGGAGGACAATTTTCTAAACATTGTTCAAATAAATCTCTAGCTCTTTCCAATTTTGAACCACCATATCTTTTAAGGAATTTGGTTAGATAAGCATTCCATATATCATAAACATTTGGCCATTTAAACAGAGCTATACCCTTTTCATAGGCTCTAAATGCTTCCTCAAAGTAGTTGTGCTCTTCCAAGAACAAACCATAATTAATGATGATTTGTGGTGTACAAATTTTCAAATCTATAATACGATCATAGACCGCCTTACAAGTTTTAAAAGTGCCAAAGGATTCTTCCAAATCAGCATACATGGACCAGACCTTAAGCGACTTGTAGAGACGCATTTGCACTGTTTCGGTGTCATCATGATAGGCTACCTTACGCTTAGGCATTGTAGTGGCTTTTTGCATGAGTTTTAGGGCCTCTTCGAAATTCTCTTGGCGTATCTCCATTTCTGCCCATTCGCACCAAACACTGGCCAAATCTTCCACTTTTAGATATTCTACTTCCGTGCCCCTTTCGAACACCACACGAGCATCTTCCACTTGACCATTAGATTCATAAAATTTAGCAAATTCTATCCATAAAGTATGCAATTTGCCTACGGCCAGTTTGGGTTGTACTGTTTGTACAGCTTCCGTATAAGTATTGATGATTTCATGGGGCTTATCTTCATACAATTTAACGCGCTTATGCCACTCATGTACGTTGTGAGGATTTTGGCGCAATAAAACGCTGTTAAGCAATAAAAGACGCCTTTCCATAAGATGTTCAAAACGTGCTAATCTTAATTCAACATCAATATCATCTTCCTCAGTGGCATTAGGATCATTGGCCACCATTTCCATGCGTTTATTCAAAGACAATTCTTCAAATTGGGCATATTCATCAAACACTTGAGTAAAATCTCTTACAGTTCTAACAGTTTGAATAGCTTCCTCATAAATATCACGAGCTCTATCGAAGAGACCCGAACGTACATAATAATCGGCCAAACAATTCCACAAATGACCCAGTTGATCAGTGTACCTAAAATTAAAAATAATATTAAAGATCAATATTCATAAAATATTAATTTTAATCAAATTACCTTCTCAGCCCACCCCTAATAATAGCATCAACATTTAGAGAATGCACTTTGTCGGGATTTTTCGATATCAAATCACACAACTCATTCCAAAGCTGATGATTCGATTTTCCATGTTTGGAAACAAAATGCTCATTATCCACTATATTGGCCAGCTGTTGAGCAGCATCATCTAAACGTCCCACACTCAATAAATATTCAATATACTGTTCCGCATCATCTGGTGCTAGTTTCAAATAACGTCTAAAGATCCTCACTGCTGTTTCGGGTATATCATACTTTTGTACAAACTTCAAATACAAAGGCCAAATGCGATGATGTTGCGTGATGGGCAAAGCTCTCAAGGCACGATCAAAAACATGCCGCGTTCTAGTAATCTTACATTGCAACGTCATGAAAGAACCATAATCCATCCAAATGCGAGGCATTTTGTGCATAAAAACCAAAGCCCTTTCAAAAGTATTGTTTACTTCCTCATACATGGGATCGGTGATACATTTGCCACGTACCTGCTTCCTGCGGGTGCGTAAATAGTTGTACCAAATCTTGTAACTGCCGGGTAATTCCTTCAAAGCTCTTTCATACACAATGTTGACAGCATTATTGGGCGCCTTAGCTTTGTGATCAATGTAACGTAGCCAATGTTTAACGGAGTAAGCATTGCGAAGAATTTCCTCCTCATAGGGTACATCTTCTTCGGGCTAAAGTGTTCCAAATAAAATAATACAAATAAAAAACACATGTAAAGCAATATTTCTTTCAAATAATACAAATTTCAACTTACAAAGTCTATATCCATGGCCAAAGAGCCGCTTTCGATGCTGGGCATATTTTTTAGTATTATTTTTGTGTATTTTCTTTATTTTAAAGAAATTTCTACACAATTTTTATAAATTTCCTACAAAAGACGCCGCAAACAAAAAAAAAACGTTTAGCTGTCAAATACGAACAGCTGTTAATAGAAAAACTTTCCAGCTGTTGAAAATACCAGCGACATTCAAACTGTATGAGAACAGTGTTGGAAAACGTCTTTTTAGAAAATATATCCCAATAAAAAAATCTAAGCAAATTGAAAACAAAATAATATGAAGAAATGAAATGTGAACATCCTATGAAGAGATATTGCCAGTAAAACTTTCAGATAAGATGTATTATAAGATTTTTTTTTTATTCTTATGAAAAGGTTTTTAAAAAAGAGGCGAAATTTTTTAAGATTTTTTCTGAAATTTATTAAAAGAAAATTTTCCTTTGAAACAAAACTTATCCAAATTATTTTTTTAAATTTCATGAAAAATTATGTGTCAAAAGTCGTTAAAAATCACCTTAAACTTCATTTAACTAAATATTCGTCAAAACAAAAATTTTCTTAAAAATCATATATTTTCAAATTTCCATTACGAATTAAAAAAATCAATTAAAACGAAATTTTCTGTAAAAACGTTATCAAATTTTTCTTTTTACAAAATCTAATTTATTAAAATTTATTATTTATTAAAAGCTATATTTTGTAAAATATCTTAAAAAGCTTTTTTGCATTTTTATATAAAAACTTCACTAAATTAATATAAAAAATAAATTTAGTTATATGTACTTTTTATAAATTTAGATTTCTTTGAAAAATTTTCAATACAAATTTCCTATAAAAACAAAATTTAGAAAATTTCCTACAAAAAAAGAAAAATTGTAATAATTTTAGAAAATTTCCTACCAAAAACATACTTTTAGAAACACAATTAAAAAATTAAATTTTGTAATCTCTCCTACTACGTTTTCCGACAGTGTCACTTCGATTCTTTTACATTCAGCGCCTCTTCTTCCGCATGTAAAATGACGTTTGATGGCATGGTTGCTGGAACAATTGTGCGAACAAGAACAAAACATGAACATGTTGGGTCTACACTGAATGTAAATGTATCGAAGTGACACTGTCGGCAAACAAAAAATTATGATTTGTTCGACAAATGTTCTGCCCACTCAAAACAATGGAAAAAGTTGTGTATATTTAACTGCCGACGTTTTCTTCATGTGCGAACAAGAAAAAGGCTAGTATAGATGGTACGTTAGAAATTTGCACAAATTTGGTACCATTCTACAGCCCATACATATGTGCATAATTTTAATAAACAGAGTTTCTTCTGTTAAATGGTCCCAATATGTAGCTAAAACCAGTTAATAACTAAAATTTTTTCAAAGAAAATTTTAAACATTCCTTTTTTCTGTGTATAGAAATATCCCAACATTTATAAAAATTTTTAAATTGCAAGTCTTGCGTATTTGTTTTCCAATGTTAACATTTTCTTTCAATTTGATACAGCGTTATTATTTAAAATTTCTAATTTTCCATATATTTTTATTTTCAACACTCTTTTTTATTGAAATACCATATATATAACTCTGGCAACCCTAGCGATTAAAGCAAAATGTCAAAAACAAAAAATGAACAACAAAAACAAGAATGAGTAAATTTTCACTTTATTTTATATTTTTCCACAGGCGAGTTATATTTTGACGAGAAATAACCATAAAAACGCATGAAAATTCTATAAAATTTTTGCAAAAATTTATTAATTTAAAAACGAAAATTATTAAATAACTAAAAATAATAAATAAATAACAACTAAAGTAGGAAATAAAGCAAAAAGTTTGGCCAAAAATTCCAAAAAAAAATTTACGCAACTTGCAGAACATCCACCAGCTACCAACAATCACCATAACCAGCAACATTCAGTCCGCTTATAGCGAAAAAGAGATAAAATTAAAAAAAATAACCATAAAAGTGTATAAAATATAAGTAAAAATAATACATCATACCAAAAAAAGCAAAAAAAAAAGAGCTATAAAATTAAAGAAAAATTGCAAAAAAAAATTGTCATTCATTATTAAGAAAAACCCCAAGTAAAGAAATGTTCTTGTTACAACATATGTATTGCAAAAAAGTTTATAATTAATAATATTGATAAGTTATTAATTACTTAAGTGTTTTAGTAAGCAAAAAAGAAGTGTAAAGTGTTTAATTAAATTATTTTGAAATAGTTTTATAATAAATTGCAAAAATGGTACGTTTGAAACACTTGTAAAATAAACCACAAAATTTTATATAAAATTTTGTTATAATTTAAGAAAAATCTATAAAGAAAAAAAAAAATTATTAAAAGGTAAGTAAGAAGAAGATATGATGAAATTGTTTATTAAATTTGTTAAAAAAAATTCCATTGTTTTTTGTTTTTTCTTTCCTAGAGTTGTAGTATATTTTTAGAGTGTGTTTTGTGTTTCTTTTGTTACTAGTCTAGCGGTAATCGATTTTCCTCATAATTTTCACAGTTTTTCCTCCCCCTCCTTTTGTCTCTTTTTCTTTCTATTTTCATGATGTAGTGTCTAGCAGTTTTCTTGACTTTCCTTGCATTTGAAGTATTTTTCTTGTGTTTATTTTTTTTCGCCATATTATAAGCCGGTTCATATATTTCCTTTTTTATTTTTTGTTTAGTTGTTCCTTTAACTCGTTTGGTTTTCATGGTCACGTGATGTTTTATTTTTACTCATTCTTATTAGACAATTTTTATAAGATTACGATTGTCTCGCCTTGTTTGTCGAAGGAATTGTAGAATAATTAATCATCAAATGTTTGAAAATTCAATGGACTTATTGGAATATCTTGAATCATAGTCTTTTAATAAGGGTGTGACATTTATTTTTGAAATATAGGATAAAGGAAATAAGGATAAAATAATAACTATTACTGTATTTGATTTGAAATAAGCTTTAATTAAGGAAATATGGTTATTTTAATACAAAATTATGTAAGTAAGAAGAAATTAAATAGTAAAGATTATAATATAATGTATAGCCAAGACTATGGTCTAATCTATAGTCAAGATTACAGTCTAATCTATAGTCAAGATGTTAGTCTTATCTATAGTCAAGACTATTGTCTAATGTATAGACATTACTGTAGTCTATACATTACTATAGTCTAATTATTATGGTCTAATATGTAGTCAAGCCTATAATCTAATATAGAGTCAAAATTATAGTATAATCTATAGTTAATATAGTTTAATCTATAATCAAGACAACAGTCTCATCTCTAGTCTAATCTATAAACAAGACAACGGTGTATTCTGTAATCAACACAATTGTCTATTCTATAGTCAACGCCATAGTTTATTCTATAGTCAATAGAATAGTCTATTTTATATTCAACACAATAGTCCATTCTATTGTCAATACTATAGTCGAATCTTAAAAATATATTATAATCTATAGCCATTATTATATTTTAATTTATAAGCAACACAATGGTCTATTTTATAGTCAATTCTATACTTTATTTTTTAGTCAGTACTATAGTCTATTCTATAGTCAATACAATAGTCAAATTTCAAAAATATAGTATAATCTAAAGTCTTTATTATGGTATAGTCAAGGCTGTAATCTAAACCATATTCAAAACTATAGTATAATCTGTAATCAAATCTATAGTCGAATCTATATGTGTGACTATAGTCATGACTATAGTAAAGGCTATAGTCCATTCTTTAGCCAAAGTTGTATAGTCGTCTAATCTTATCAACATCATATGAGCTATCTGTAGTCTATTCTATTCCTAGGTCTACAGAAAAATAATTTTCTTGTACGATTTAAAAAAATAAGTATATAATATATAAGTATATAATATAACTAATTATATCATGTTAACAAAATTAAAAATGACGTATTACCATGACAATGCCAATAATTCTGTTGCTAATTTGAAAAAAAAAAATAAACAAATTTCTTTCGGATTTTTTTATAAAAATAAAAAATAAGAAATTTCATGAATGAAAACAATAAATCACTATTTGCCAAATTAAAAATAGAATTTAATTAAAAACTAATTTATTGAAAATATCGTAGATATATTGCAAAAATTTTCTAAAATCTAAAAGGTTTAGAACCTCTAAATTTGCCAATTTTTTTCTTTAATTTTTAAAGGCAACATATAATTGCTTTGCTCTTAAAAAAAAAACAAAATTAAGAAGAATTTAGTTTCTTTTTTTAATGTTTTTGTTTATTATTTTAAAGTAGATAGTTTTTTGTTATGTTTTTTTTTTCATATTTTGCTTTCTTAATATCTTTGTTTACAAAATTGAAGCAGCATTTGTTGTTCCCTATTTATTATGACTTCATTTCGTAATTCTGGCTTCAGTCAAGTGAGTGAATGAGCGAGTGCGTCGCTTGTTGTTATTGCTTTTGACTTAAAGAATGAAGTAGAAAGCTAAGCAAATCACAGCACAAATAAAGTAAAGCGGTAAGAAAATCACAAACAATTGAAAAAAAACATATAGTACCCTACAGTTGCGATTAGGAAAATTGTGGAAAAAAATTCATAGATTCATATATCAATTGATGTACCAATATACATGTAGATTAATTAAAAACAATCGAATTCTATGTTCTCTTAGACTAGTATTAATTTTATTTTTGTTATTTACCTTAAAAAAATCTCTAGATTATGTTCAGTTTTTAGAACTGTAGGGTTTTAATATAAAATTCTTATATTAAAAAAGTACTCTTTAGATATCACTACCATAAAGACTCCTCAAGAGTGATTGTTGTTTGTGCTTTTTTTTCAATTTTTGTTTTGTTACCTCTCTACCTAAACTAACGATCGTACGACCAGCCAACCAACCAAAATGCAAAACAAACGATCTCTTTTTTTTTTTGATATAAAATTTTCAGTATAAATAGTTTGGAGTTGTAATAAGAACTCCTTAGTTTGAATTGAAAAGCTCAAGTAAAAAGGTTTTCTCTTATTAATTTTCATTCATTTAATAAAACTTTTGCAAAATTACGTTAAATTCTTTAATTTGCCGCAACAAATTGGCAAATTAAATGGAGAACAAAGTGTCAAGATTAAATTTTTATAAAAATTTATTAAAATTATTTAAAATAATTGAAAAATTTTCTAAACGTTGATTGCTATAGAAGAAAAACAGCCTGGAAATGGAGTGACTTCGAGAAAAGGAACTTTGAAGAAGTTCTAAGGAAAAGGGTAAATATTTATGTGGAGAATTAGTGAAATAAGAAAAAATTTATTTTATAATTTTTGGATTAATGATATTTTTATAAAAAAGTATATATTTTTAAAAAAAAATAAAATAGTAAAATTTTATTTACCGGCTTTTCAATGTAATTTTGTTTAATAATTTTTAAAATTACAACAAATCAAACTATTTCAAAGAGATAATAATTTATAATAGAAAATATATGTCGCAATTTTCTAAAGATACAAATGTGAATAAACCTGGACTTATTTGTTGTCTTTTCTAGTTGTTTCTATATTTAAAACATCTTTAAAAAACTTTAGTTTAAGTTGTTGGCAAGATTTTGTTTTATTGTTAATAAAAGTGTTTAACTGAAGTTTTGTCTTACTTTAAAGCCAAATGCGTTTTTTTTTTTATCTTACAATGCCAACGTTGTTGTTGTTTAATTCTCAAGAGACTTAACGGCGTGTTATGTCTGCCAGTTGCCGGTTTAATGTTATTTTTTCAATGCAATTTTTAATTTACATTACTATGGTAAAAATATCCAAAATGTTTTTTTTTCTTTTTTTTTTAACTCAAGCACACGAAAATGCAAACAAACACACATTTGTATTCTTATAGGAGAGTTTAGTTAGTTGCCATTCTATACCCTCATTTTTGCCGGTTTCTATGGGTTTGTTGTCATGCATTTTTATTATTTTCTAAATAAAATAAAAAAACTATTTCATTCTAAAAATGTAAAAATAATGCCGGTGTTATATTTATTTAGCTTTTGTTTGTTTACTGCTAATGAGTTGCAGTTAGTTTTTCTAATCTAAATTTAAAAGTCTGTATATTAACCTTATGAATCATTAGTTTGTCATGTAAAAAAGAAGAAAAAAAAAAATATTATTTAATAAATTAAAGTAAGAAAAGTTTTAAGTTCGTTTTTATGATTCAAGATAAAGTTTTACATTGTTGTAAGTTTGACATTTTAATTGCGTTTTAAAAATATTTGTAACAAAAAAATATCAATACTAAATAAAAGTCCACTGAATATACTAGAATCGAAAAGTTGTTGCTTTATTTAAAATTTCCAAAAGATGACAATTTTTCAAAAAAAAAAAAAAAAAAAATAAAAAAAAATTCAAATATTTTTTTTTTTTTTTTCAAAAAATTTTAACAAAAATTTTTATACAATTTTCAAAAATTTTCTTTGATTAGTAAATTTGCAGAATTTAGTAAATTCGTTTCAAAAATTGTCTCGTTTTAAAAAATTTGCCATTTTTATAAATTTTGTTTCAAGAATTTGCTATTTTTTCAAAAAAAAAAAAATTTTATCATTTTTTTTACAAATTGGCTATTTTAGCTTTTTTCCATTTTTGGTCTCTTTTTTTGCTATTTTTAGTTATTTTTCAAGAATTTGCTATTTTTCTTTTTTTCAAAAATGATGTATTTTTAGTAAATAAAAAATGATGCTGGACTATATAAGGGATCCAGTTCAAAGTTCAGACAATTTTTTTTATTAACTAAATCTCGAACTATAAACTATTTTATAGTGCGGATTATAAACTAGACTACAGCATAGACTTTAGCCTAGACTTTAAACTAGGCTATAGCTCAGAGCCTTATTATAAAATAGTTTATAGTGCAGACTATAAATAGATACAGCCGTATTCACAAAAAAAATAATGTATGCTATTTTTTTCATATGGAAATTTACATACAAAAAGTTAGTAAACCTTTATCATACATACATTATTTTTATGTGAATATGGCTGATAGATGTTAGCCCTGACTATAAACTAGGTTATAGGTCGGATTATATATTGTCTGGACTATGATCTGGGCCATATCCTGAACTATAAACAATTTAGTCTAAAGTCTGAACTATAAACTAAACTATAACCTGGAATAGTTATAGTAAACCTAGACTGTAAACTAGGCCTAGCTACGCACTATACTATAGCCAAGACTATAAATTAGATTAAATCCTCAACTATAGACTAGAATATAGCCAGTGCTGTAGGCTAAACTATAGCCTGGACTTTAAAATCGTTAAGCTTTAAACTAAAGCGTCTTTATACAAATTTTAAATGATTCTAGAACACTCGATTTAATTTTAATCGTGCAGAAACTTTTCTTTTGTTAAGTAAGTTCTAAAAGCTTTTTCTGCTAAATCAATTGAGAGTTAAATATACCACTTCTTCCTGCACAAAAAGAGCATATTTTAATTCTCTTTTATTCTCTTCTACTTTATTTAACCATTCATAAATCCTTTAGCCGGCTCATAAGCTTTCGCTGGCTTTGAAACTGCATTATTTTCTCTTTTCTTGTCTGTTTACATTGTTTGGGCAATTGCAGCCCGTCTGCTTGGTATTTGCGTTGTGTGTCAGGTTGCATATACATACATGTATGTATGTCTGTAGTTTATCTATCTTTATCTACAACTATACGAGTATGTATTTATTTTTGCTAGTTTTTTTATGCACTTTTATTTCAATATTATCTTTATTTTTATTTTACAATTTCCTCTCTCTTTAGCTTTTATATACATATGTATGTACTTTAGTAGTTTTATTTTCTTTATACGTTTTCTATATTTCCAGAATTTTCCGGCAAATCATATTGAAACCTGCTAGCAGACAGACGATTATTATAACAAACGGCGGCAACTAAAGTCTACAAATTAAAAAAAATCAATATTTTCTAAATTTTTAAGAACAAAATTTTGTTTTTCACAACTTTATTATTTTGTCAAGTGTTTGTGTTAAAAAGAAAATCCATCAAAATGTCGCGTTTAAGTTTAAAATTTAGTAAAAATTTAATATCGAATTTAAAGACTAAAAAGTTTATGTGATATTGGTTGAAAAGTAGCAGTAACCTTTGACAGCTGTAATAGAGAATTTCTTAAAAATCCTAAATTGCATACAGGTTTCTTTTAAGAAACTTGAAAAACAAAAACTCAACAAACACCATCCCCTCCATTACAATCAAAGATTGAAAAAAAGTTCAACCTTTAAAAAATCTTGCTGCTGAACTTTAAAGAAAATATATTTGGGAAACTGAAAACAAGAGTAAACAATTTTCTTTAAGAAAATTGAAATTGTTAAAGCATAATTTATAGAAAAAAAGCTTGATTTCGAAAGAAGTGAACATTTTTCATTTCACAAAACATATAAAAGTTTTGATCAGGCCTCTTGTCAATTGTCGTCTATCAAAAGAAAAGTGATCCTTAAAAGCTGGCTTAGCAAATAACGCTAATTATAGAGAAGTTATTGAGACCAGAACGTCATTTTAAATGAAATTTTCATCTAAACGTAATCGTAAAAGCTCATTTAACAACAAAATACACTTTGTTCTTGAGAGATTTTAAAAAGCAAGAAGTCTGTTTGAACAAAAAGTTTAAGTAAGAATAATAAAAAAGGAAAGTTTTTAAACCGCGATCAAAATACGCTATTAATTTGTCTAACAAAAGAATTATTTAAAACAAAAAAGAAACAAATCTAGAGTTTTTAAGAAAGCTCACGAGAAAAGCTCATTTAATTCATAAATCTTATAATAAGTGATCGTGAACTTTAATTTTAAATTCAATTATTATTTATCAACGATTTAAAGCTTTCAAACAAACTTTATTTAATTTTTATTTCTTATTAATTAAAAGACAATTAAATTAAAAACTTTTTGTTTAAATTAAAAACATTAAAACACCGTGAGAAAGCTTTCTCGGTCGGCTGTTTTACGAAAAAGGGAAACTAAAATCAATTGTTATTGCCTAATGGCAAGTAGTTCGTTCAATAAAACGAGACACAGGCGCAGACTGGCTGCGATCTCGTTTCTATCGAATATTTCATTAGATGGCACACATCGGGATACTAAATTTGGAGCAACAATTGGCATCTGTGGCACAGGTGCAACAAATAACGCAACGTCGGCAAGATTACGTGGACAAACAAACACAAGTGTTGGTGGTGGTGGCAAAGGAAGATTTGAAGGAGTCGAAGGAGACGAAAATTTACTTACTGGGAAAGCTGGCGGCGGCTGTACAACATTGGCTGGGACAGCAGCAACAGCAGGTGGAGGCAGTAATAGCAATCTTAATTCAGTGGGAGTGGAATTATTTGGACATCAATATGGCAACATTTGCCAAAACAACAATCATAATCAGCAATTCTATCAAAAAGGTTTCTATCAGCAGCAGCAACGTAATGGCAGCATTTGTGGATCATCTGTACAACAGCCGCCGCTTGCTCAACAACAGTTATCGGCTGTTGCAGGAATTGCATTGTCCATTGATGAAAATCATATGGATGTTTTGGCATCAGGCGGTGGTGGCAGTGGTAGTATTGGAAGTGATGATACCGGTAGTGCGGATGGTGATGGGCATTTTAGTGAAACTGAAAATATGGGTTACAACTTGATAAATGCCCAAACGACTAACGCTAAAAGCGATGGAGTTTATAAAGCATTTAATGATAAAGTCTCGCAAACAGGACAACAATCTTTGTCGTCTACTGTATGTAGTGGACCAGAGAAACGCAATGCTAAAAGACCCAATTCAAGTGGGCAGCGTCAACAGGGCAATAATAATGCTCAATGTAATGGTAAAACTAATAATTATCAACAGCAGCAGAAAAATCAACAACAACAACAACAACAAAAACATTCTATAAAGCAACAGCATCATCATGCAACAGGCGGTAGTGGTGGTTCGGGTGCCGAAAGTGGCAGTGATTCAGATAGTGTTAAGATACCAATGAAGGTGTCCAGTATGGGCGCTGGCATTTTAATGCCCTTAAGAGAAAGGTGAGTATTTAAAATTATATTTTAAATATATATTTTTTTTACAATAAATATTCATGATTAATGCATATTTTGAACTAGAAAAAAATTTCTTGTCATCTGGTCTTTAGGCAATAACATTTTCCTGTTAAATATTAAATATATGATTCATTTTCTTCAATTAATTAAATAATTTTTTTGTATTTAAATTTTTAATTGTGTGTTATTTTACTCTTTATATTTATTTGTTTGTTATGTTTTTAGTTTGATAGTAGAATGTCGGCAGCTATAAATAATTAAATTGTATTAATTTAAAAAGAAATAATACATTTTAATTGATTCTTAAATTATTATACATTTCTTTTGTTCATTTGTGTATGCCTTTGAAATTTTTAAAGGCAGCTTGAAATTATAACAAAGAAATTAAAAAAAAATATATATTTATTACAAATATTAAACAAAATTTGATTTGAAAAATAGTTTTCTCAGTTTCATAATTTTGGTAAATTGTTTTTCAAAATTTGCAATTTTTAGTGGATTTTTATTTCTATAAATTTACTATTTTTAGTAAATTTTTTTAGTAAATTTTGATATTTTTATATGAATTTGCTATTTATAGTAAATTTTCTATAAATTTTGCTATTTCATAAAAATATTTCAAATTGTTTAACTTTTTTTTAAAAAAATACATAATTGGAAATGTTTATTTTTATTTTATGGCCATTTTCACGTTATTTATAAAAATCATTTGATTTATCTTTTTTATTTAGTTTGATATTTTGCCAAATTTCATTGACCACAATCATTGTAATAATAAATGTTGAATGCAAAAACATTATTATTTTTATATTGTGCAAGACATGGTCTAATAAAAACAAAAGTTTATCTTTTAAATTATACACCTCACCTGCAAATTATAAATTATAACAATAATAATAATATTTAACAAAATTTTAAGACCTCATTTCCTTTAATAATTCAGACCTAATATAATTATTATTAATTGTTTAAAAATAATTATTGTTGGTAAAAATACGAAAAAAGAAAAACATTTTTTTAAACGTTTGAATAAATTTGTTGTTCAAGTACATTCAAAAATCATTCTAAACATTTCTTTTCAAATGTTTTTGTTTTTATGTAAAAACTTTTTAAGTAAAAAGGCCTTATTTTTTTATTGGCAAATAAATACTTATTAATTTAATAAATTTATTATTAAAAAAATATGTGTACAGAAACCAAACAACTATAATCTCTTAGAAAACAGATGCCTCTTAAACCAATTATTATAAATGACAGGCTATTCTTTAATTTAATTTTTTAGTTAATCTGTGTAATCATTTTAAAGAATTAGATTTTTTTTAAATTAAGAATTATTTATTTTAAAATCTTTATTGGCTAATATTTTTCAAAAAAATTTGTCAAAAATATGAAAAATTTACTATAAACAGCAATTTTATAAAAAAATTACTGTAAATAGTAAATTTATGAAAACTTTACTATAAATAGCAAAAGAATAAAAAAAAATACTGTAAATAGCAAATGTATGTAAAATTTACAAAAAAGCAAATTTATGAAAAATTTACTAAAAATAGTAAAAATATGAAAAATTTATAAATAGCAAATTTATGAAAAAATTACTATAAATAGCAAATTTATGAAAAATTTACTAAAAATATGAAAAATTTATAAATAGCAAATTTATGAAAAAATTACTATAAATAGCAAATTTATGAAAAAAATACTATAAATAGCAAATTTATGAAAAATTTACTATAAATAGCAATTGTATGTAAAATTTACTAAAAAAGCAAATTTATGACAAATTTACTAAAAATAGTCAAAATATGAAAAATTTACTATAAATAGCAAATTTATGAAAAAATTACTAAAAAAGCAAATTTATGAAAAATTTATTATAAATAGCAAATTTATTAAAAATTTACTATAAATAGCAAATTTATAGAATATTTACTATAAATAGCAAAAGTATGAAAAAATTACTATAAATAGCAGTTGTATGTAAAATTTACTAAAAATAACAAATTTAAGAAAAATTTACTTTAAATATCAAATTTATGAAAAATTTACTAAAAATAGCAAAAGTATGAAAAATTTACTATAAATAGCAAATTTATGAAAAATTTACTAAAAAATAGTAAAAATATGAAAAATTTACTATAAATGGCAAATTTATGAAAAAATTACTATAAATAGCAAATTTATGAAAATATACTATAAATAGCAAATTTATAAAAAATTTACTAAAAATAGGAATTTTATGAAAATTTTAAATTTTAATTTTCTCTAAAAAAAATACTTTTTTCTTTTCTCGAAATCTTTTAATATCCTTATGTGCTAAAATCCTTTACAGAAATTTCTAGAAAAATTTTTGTTCAGCGTTTTCGTTTCCCATCACACACAGTTACATAACCTTTAAATTAATGATTTTTCACCTACTTTTTTTTCCCCTACCAACAACTTTTAGAGAAAATTTAAATATTTTTTCAATTGTTTTTATTTGTATTTTTTTAACGTACAAGAAAAATTCATGGCAACTACAGGTTATTGACACTCATTAAACATTGCAACCGAAAAAAAATGCACAACAATAAAACTTGCAGCAAAATAAAGCAAATAAATATATAAAGCTTTTTTGCTATATTTTACAACTAACTGAAAACAATTTTATTTTTTTTTTTTTTTGAAAAAAAAAAAGGTTTTATCTACCCGGTTTAAGCAATTCTCTCATTCTTCTAAGATTCTGTTGGTAAAAAGAATTTCGAAAAACAAGGTCACCAGCTCCTAGCAAAAGGCTAAAAATAAATTTAAAATGCAACAGAGAAAACTAAAATAACAACCCCCACCTCTCTGTGCAGGCAAAAGCTTTCGATATGTTTTTTTTATTCACAGCAACCACAATATATAATTGCAATGGTAAAGAAAAAAAGCTTTACACAGCAGAGTTCATTGCATTAACCAACGACCTTTATTGTAATAACAACAAATGCATGTTTTCAATGTATTTTTTGTTTTACTAAAGGCGTAGTTAATACTAGACAATATATTATTATAGTGTATTACGTTTTTCAAATACAAATTGAAAAAAAGCTTTTTTATATATTAGATATGAGTAAGTTTTGCATTTGTTATTATTGGTTTTTTTGTCATTTCTAGAACCTACCTCAACTTTTTAAATGGTGTGTTAGGATACAAATATGTATGAAAGTATCTCAGTATCAGGTGTGGAAATTGCAGTATAATGTTGTTTGTAACACAACTTCATGATATGATAAAAAATATACAATAACTGCAAATACTGCAGAATACAGGGTTATTAAGAGTCTTTAGACCATGGACTGTAGACTAGACTATAGGCTATAGATTTGATTTTAGACAAAACTTTATGTAATATCATATGCTAGACTATAAAAATAATACAAACTATAATAAAGACTGGACAATTATTTAGACTATAGACTAGGCTTCAGTTAAGACTGTAACCTGGACAATAGTTTACACCATATACTAGACTTTAAATTAGACTATAGAATATAAACTATAATTTATACTATAAGGTGAACTATAGTTTAGACTTTAGACTGAACTATAGTTTAGACTATAGTCTAACCTAAAGTCTAGTATATGGTGTAAATTATTGTCCCGTTTACATTCTTAACTACAGCCTAGACTATAGTATAAATATGTGTCTAGTTTATATTCTAAGCTATAGTCTGGCTTATATCATTTATATTTAGACAATATAATAGACTTTAGTTAAGACTAAGACACAGCCACAGAATGAACTATGGATTAGACTAAACACTAGACAATAGATTATAGACCAGACTATAGTTTAGGCTGAACAATAATATAGACTAATATTTGGACCATGGACTGAACTATAGTTTGGATTATAAATAGTTTAAATTATAGTTTAGACCACAGATTATATTATAGTTTAGACTTTCAAACAAACAATAGCATGGACTATGAACTGAACTATAATTTATACTATAGAGTAGACTGTAATTTTGATTATATACCAGACAATAGTTTAGACTATAGGACATACTATAGTTTTGACTATAGATTAGTCTATAATATAGACTTAATAATAGTTTTGACTATCAACTAGACAATAACTTAGACTAAAGATTAGCCAATATATTTGTGAAGACTTCGATTCAGATTTTTCTCTGTAATCCATCCCTGTTCGAAGTAAATTTGTGTATATATTTTAAATTGTTATGTTGCTTCAAATATAATGCATTTAGAAAAAAGCTTTTTCATTTCAATTTACAGATATATTTCAAATATTCATTCTCTTTAAAAAGAGAAACATATTAAGTAAGTTAAAGCTTTTTCTGTTGCATCTTGCACAGTGTTTTATTTATAATCTGCATTTATCTACTATTTTGTATTTGTTGTGGTATTTTTAAGATTTTAACGCTTGTAAACAGTTCAAGGAGGTTTATAGACCCTTTGGGAAAAAAACTAAAGTGGTAGGTGGTGTGTTAACTTAAAAACCCAATAAACCCCTGTGTCCCATTACCATATATGTACATTAAGCTTAGTAAATCTATGTTTTGTGTGGTTTTTAGATTTTATGCAAATACATACAAACATGCTGTTTGTTGTTGTTAATAAATTTATGTCAATTAATATGCTTAACATGATAAATTATTATGATTTATTTAGAGATTTTTTTAAAGCCGACATAATTTATTTAATACGAATTAATTATGTTGAAATTGCAAAACAAATTAATTATGTTATGAAATGTGAAACTTTTATTATTAATAGAAATTTTAAGAATTATTATTTTTCTTTTCTTTTACATATATTACAAAAATATTCTTTGATTAATTTTATAAAATTCTTAAAATTTTTTCTTGAAATTTTTAGCTTATTTCGTGGAAAAACATTCAAATACTTCCTTCTTAATATAAACAAATTAAATAAATTTACTTAATTTTTATAAAATTCTCTTTTTATATTTTGTTTCGTAAACAAAAACTTTTGGTATGGAATTCAACAACAATAATAAAAATATAAAAAAAAACTATAATGAATTCAACACCCCTAGAATTTCAATAATGTTGCCTAGGTAGGCAAAAATGTTTATGATCAAAACAAATTTATTAAGAGTTGGCAAAAAAAAAAATCGTGCAAAAAAATTTTAATTTGTAATAAAAAAAACAAAAAACTACTTTATTCATATTTATCTTAAGGTTATTCTTTTAACTTCCTGTGGGAACATTAAGTTCTTTTACGTCTTAAATAAATGCAAAATGAAGAGATGAGAATTGAAATTTATGAATGAAGCTCATCTATATATACATACAAACATAAAAATGTGCAAAGCTCCCACAGTTCTGATGAAATAATGATTTAAAATTTTGTTTCAAATTCTTTGAAAGTTGAGCTAATCTAAAAGTCTTTAGTAAAATATTAAATAGAATATAGACTAGACTATAAAACAATCTATAAACTAGACTATATAGTAGTATTTAGACTAGGCTATAAAATAGTCCACAAACTAGACTATAAAACGTCTACATAATAGACTATAAAATAGTCTACAGATTTGATTATAAAAAAGTGTCTTTTTGCGTTACCAGCACTTCTGGTAATTTTTATTGACTTTTGTTATTTTATTATTATTATTATTATTTTTTTTGCTCTACTTTTACTCACCAATTGAATAACGATTATTTTAATGACAAAATGGTTTCAAATAACTTTATTTATTTATATAATTTTTTTGTTGAAAACAAAAATCTTAAATCTTATTAGACTTAACTTGAAAGTACAGCCTTATAAATTACAATTGCGTCATTTTCTTTCTTTCTTAAGATTTTATTTAATTTCTTTCATTTCCTGTTATTATTACTTTTGTGATTTTTTATATTTTTTTGTGGGACATTGCAATTTATGACCATAAAGTTTGAGATTTGGCAGCAGCTGTTTAAATGTTTGATTCTCACAAAAAAAAAAAAAAAAAAACTTGTTGAACATTTGAAACCCTTTCAATTAAATTTGTTCTTTTTTTAACACTAAAAAAACACTTATATTAATATTAATAAAACGCAATACTTTAAGACTTGCATTTCAAGGACATGTTACGCTGCACTGAACAAATTATGTGAAACTACTACGTAATATTCCACAACCACCATCAACAAAAAACTAAAAGCAACATAAGGAAAAAAAAAAACAAATAAATAAATAAAACGTGTCATTTGTTCGATACAACAGACCAAACAACCGGCTTTATTTTTTACTTAACCATAACCATGACCAAGACCTTGAAAATAAAGTTGTGCTACAGTGCAACACAATGTTCAACAAAAGGCAAATAAATTAGTAGAGACAAGAACCCAAAAATTTCCATATATTTTTTTAGTTAAATTTTTTTTTTTTTTAATTTTTATTTTAATGTTGAACAAGATGGCAACTTTTATTTTTTATATAATTTTAGTTAAAAACTTTTTGTAAGCTAAAATCCTTTAAAAAAAATCTATAAATAATTATATTTTACTTTCTAGATTTTATCTTAGTCTCGAACCTTTATTTATTGTTTACTGAAACCCCTAGAGACTTTTTCATGGTTATTATTTTGATTTTACCTCATTTACTCTGGTTCTCCCTCTCTTTAGCGTTTACACTCCTTTTTTAATGCATTTTTATTTCAATGTCAGGGATAAAATTATCAAAACAAAAAACATACGCACACACCTTAAAAATAAACCGCAAAGAGAATTCTTTTTTTTTGTTAAGAAAACAAGAAGCAAACCAAGGAGGGATAATAAAGTGGGTAACCTTGAATATATTCCTTTAAGTTGTAGTAAACAAAAAACAACATCTCGTAACTGCAACCAGTTCCTTAAGTTTTATTTAAAAACTTTCAACAAAAAAGGAACTTTAGGTTTTAAGTTTCACGCTATTAACACAAAAGGCAATTAATATTAGCACAAGAATAAAAAGGAGGAGAAGGAAAAAAAAACATCCTTTAAAGATTTTATTTTTAAGACGCAATTTGTTGTTGAAAAAATAAGGCAGGTGCTATAAGAATTCCTTTTGTTAAGATGTTTTGAAATTTGATATTTAGTAAAAAAATCTTGGTGGTAAAGAATTTTATTGTTGTACATTTTTGTATATAAAATACTATTATTTTTATTATTACAGTTTTGTTTTTTAGAAAATGACATAATCATTTTTTTTTTTATTTAAAATCTGGTAAATTGAGAAATGGAGGTCAGTAGGAAAATTGTTCATTTTTTTATGGTTTCTAAAACTTGGGTGGTTGTTTTGAAAATATTTGAAAAATGTTATAAAAATATGTTTATTTTTTGTTTGTTTTTATAAACATAAACAAAGAGAGGGAACAAAGAGTAGCAAAGAGAAATTAAAAGTTTGTATACGAAATAAAATAAACGAATACCGTAAAGACAAGAATACATATTGGTTTAGGCTACAGAATGAACTATAGAAGACTAGTCTATAAATAAAATAGTTTATAGACCAAAATATAAATTAGTATATAGAATAAAATATGAATTACACTATAGACTGTAATATATTATATAAACTAGACTTAAAAATTGTCTATATACTAGAATTTTAAATAGTCAATAGATTTGTATAGATTAGTCTATAGACTAAACTATAACTTAATTTACAGAACAGACTAAAAAATAATCTATAAACTGAACTATAAAATAGTCTATAGACTAGGCTATAAAATAGTCTATAGACTAGACTATAAAATAGACTATAGACTAGACTATAAAATAGTCTATATACTAGATTATAAAATAGTCTATATACTAGACTATAAAATAGTCTATATACTATACTATAAAATAGTCTATAGACTAGACTATTAAATAGTCTATATAGGATCCTAAAATTTAAAAATATTGTATAGACTATAAAAAGATCTATAGACTTAACTATAAAATAGTCTACAGAATAGACTATAAAAAGTCTATAGACTAGTTTATAAAATATTCTATATTCCAAACTATAGAATAGTCTATAGACTAGACTATAAGACAGATTATAGATTAGACTATAAAGTAATCTATAGACTGGACTATAAAATAGATTCTAGACTAAATTGTAAAATAGTCTCTAACTGTAAAGTAGTCTCTAAACTAGACTGTAAAGTAGTCTATAGACTAGACTCGACTTTGATATAGTCTATAGTCTCGACTATGAAATAGTCTATAGACTAGACTATAAAGTAGTATATAGACTATACTATAAAATAGTCTATAAGACTATACTATAAAATGGAGACTATACTATAAAATGGTCTATATAGTAGCCTAAAAATTAGTGCATATTATCATCTTTTAAATAGTCTATGTTATAATCTATTAAATAATCTACAGAAACTATAAAATAGTCTTTAGAGTAGACTATAGTCTACTCTATACACAAGACTATAGAATAATATATAGACTAAACTACTAAATAATCTGCAGACTAGACTGAACTAGTCTAATCTGAAGGACATTTTTAAAATAACAAATAAATTAATTCTATTTTTAAATATAATCATATTAAAACTATAAATCAAATATTAACTAAATTAATTAAAGAAGTTGTTTATTATTTATTTATCACCAAACATTATCGATTTAAATCGAAAATAAATAAAATAGAAAAAATATTCCATCTAAAATTAAAAAAACACAAACATTGTTCAAATTGAAATGTTTACCACAATAATATTTTTCAAAATAACTTATTTTATCATGACAAAATTAGCTAAAAACAAATTATGTCACTGAGAAAAAAGTAATAATAATAATTAAACAGGGATGGGAAATAAAATTTTAAAAAAGAAAAGGTAAATTTCATAATAAAAAATTTAATAAATAATATCATAAATAACAAACTAAAACATTATTTTTTATAATTTATATGAGGACATGTCTGTTTGTTTGTTTGTTTTCTCCATTCCTCATCTGGTCTAACATATTGAATGACAGACAGTGAAACCAACAAGTCATTTAGTTTATGTTTATTTTGGATTTTCTATTGTTGGCTCTGTCTGTGGGTATCTGGCAAAGTTTATTGACTTTTATTTTAAAACAATCAAAATCATAGACCTACATAGATATTCTGTGTGTGTGTGTTTTTTTGCATTGATAATAATGTTGCTACAAAGCAAATTTAATAATATTTAACTACTTGTATTTTACATTTTTTCTTGTTTAAATGTTTGATTTTATACGAAATGTTTACTTTAATCGTACAGCAACTGTTCAGACAAACAGATAGACATTTATATTTCTTAAATATTTATTAAAACTTTAATACACATATATACAAACTTACATACATACATATTAAATTAAGTTGTTTTTTGTATATAATTTGTTTATTTCAAGCCAACAATAGTTGCCAGTCAAGAGAAATTCTTTAACGTTTTATCTACAAATAGATTTGATTATTTTTTAATTTTAATAGTAAATATAAACTTATTTTAATTTTGTGGAAATTTTAAAAAATATTAAAGAAAAACAACCATAATTTATAGCAAAGATTTATTCTTTAAGTTTTGAGGTAAAAGAAAACAAACAACTTTAATTAATTTGAAAATTTTCGTATATAACATATGATTGGAGAAGATAAAAAAATATATATAATAGTTCTAAAAACCACTTCTTAATTTAATTTTTATTAAATTTGCACCTTGAAAATAAAATTAAAATTTTTCTACAGGTTTAAAATTTCAAATTAAAGTTAATAATAATTTTCGAACATCCTTAAATATTATACAAATCAGTTATTCATTTGCTTGGTGTTATTTTTATGCTATCCAAATGGAAATTAAATTTATTACCTTAAATTCGCAATATAAAAAATTAAGTTCGAATTTTTCGAACATGACCAAAAATTATAAAATGAAAGTTTTTATATAATTTATAAAAATTTTACAATAAATTCAGGAAGTTTTACATTTTCAATTTAGTTTTAAAACACTAAATAAAAATCATAAATTGTTTTCTTTTATTATTGTTATTTTAATTTATTATTATTTTATTATGAAAATAATGAAATTTTAATTTAACTTGTAAATTTTGAGATTTAAGTTCGAAATTTTCGAACATACTTAAGAATTTTAAAATAATATATGTTTTTTTATAATTTTTGTAGTAAATTGGAAATGTTTAAGCGATATTAACTAAATTTAAAAAAAAAAAAAATAAATCAAGTTCGAAATTTTCGAATATAACTAAAAACTATAATTAGTCATCATTTTTTTTCTTTATTTTTGTTATATTTAAATAAACTTTCGAATTTTTCGAACATGGATAAAAATGAATAAAAAATATATTTTTTTTATTTAATAGTCATATATTAAAGATATTTATTAAATTTTATACCATATTCGAAAAAAATTATCTTTTTTTTTCAATTGAAAAATTTTCTATTTAAAATCGGATTTTTCTAATTTGACTAACATTTATAAAAATATAGTTTTTGTATAGTTCATTATCAATTTTATAATAAATTTACAATATTTTATCGATATTATTTAAATTTTAAAATTATAAATCAATTTCGATATTTTCGAACATGACCAAAAACTTTAGAAAATCGTTTTTTGTTTTCTTTTTTTTATTATTTTTATTATATTTAAATAAAATTTATATTTATTTTGCAAATTTGAAGATTGTCTATATAACTTCGAATTATTCGAACAGTAATTAAAAACAAGTTTTTCAATAATTTATTTAAATTTTATTAAATTTATCAAATTTGAACATTTTATTTTATATTTAAAAATTTCGAATATAACACAAAAATTAAAAAAATTAAAAACTCAATTTCTTATGTTTTATTATTATTATTTAAATGTAATTTTTTTATTATTATTTAAATATAATTTTCAGTAATATTATTTATTTAAAGATTTTTTTCGAATAAGAATTTTTTTATATCAATTTTGCTTTAAATTTATGAAATTTGAAAATTAATTTTAAAAATCATTAAGTTTGAATAATAATAATGTTTTTTAATTATTATTATTATTTGTTTTCATACAATTTTTTGTTAGTTTTAACTTAATTTTGAATATTTTTTATGTAACTTTTGTAATTTTTATTATTTTCTGAAGAAATTATAATTCGAAATTAAATTCGAATTTTTAATTATAGCTAAAATTTATAAAGAATTAAGGTTTTTTCATTAATCATATTTTAATTGTACACAGAGAAAATTGTATCCTTTGGTTTTAATTAAGAAACTTAATAGATTTTCTTTTATTTATTCCTTTTTTTCTGTCTTTTTCATTTTTAATTATAATCAATTGGTTATTATACAATAGAAAAACAGAAAAAAAATACTAAATATAGATTGTTGTAATATATATATTGCCTTTTATATGTATTCTATTTAAAAAAAGGTACTCCAATCATTTAAGCGTTTTTTATATTGACGACAAAAATCAATAGAATCTATAAAAGAAAAGAAAAAAGAGAAGAAAACAAAGTATAAAAAATTGGTTTGAATCGGTTTTAAGTGGTTGACAAATTACAGACATAACTCACAATAAATAAAACGAAATACAAGCAATTGAAAATTATTTTATTAAAAAAAAAAAATTAAAGGCTTTTTATCTGGAGAATGACTAATTTAATTGTATGGTTGGATACTTAATTTATTTGAAAACTTTTTTGTTTAAATATATTTATTATATAAAACAATTTAATGACAAAATAAATTAAGTAAATTGGGTGAAATTAAATAAACATATAATTTATATTATGCAAGAAGAAAATTATATTATTTTATCTTAAAGATATTTAATAAATAAAGTCAAATTTAAACTTTGAAAAATGTTAGGTTTTGTTTGAAAAATTCTTTAACAATTTTGAAATTTGATAAAAAAATTTAAATTAAGTTTAAATAAATTAAAAATACATATTATAATTACAAAAAATATTCTAATTTATTTTTTGCATTTTAAGAAAAAAAAAAATATATTTTAAAATTGAAATCTATTACTACCCTATATTTTAATACAATTTCATTTAAATATAAACGATTACTTATTTAAATAACCGTTTATCTTGTAATCAACCATGAATTCATTTTTTTTTTTTTTTTTGGAACAAAAACCAGTTACTTTTTTATATTTTATTTTTATTCTTGATAACATTTATTGTTTATTTCTTATCAAAAAACAATACGTGTTTCACCCAGAATAATCAAGTGAAACAATAATAATTACATATAATATTTTGCAATCATATTTACACTTATAAATTGGAAGCAATAAGCGTATCTTTATTTTATTATTATTACAAAAAAAATTCACAAGCAGAGTTGCCAGATGAATTAAAAAAAATATGCCTTTTTAAAATTCAAACAAATTTTTAAATTTTGAAACAAAAATTAAAAAAAGAAAATTAAAAGAAATAATTTAAAACCAGCACAAAATAGTCTTGAAAATTTAGTTATATGGTCATAGGTCAATTATATAATTTTATATATATTATAAACTTAAATTTCTTTTATTAACAAGAAAATTAAACAATGTTGTAGACGATAAATGTTAAATAAAATCGAATGGCATCTCTGCTTTAATTAATATATTTAAATCTCTGTGGTTTTTGTTTAATTGAGTAGATGAGTGATAAGAGCTGCATTATTTAATCATACAAAGGATTTAATTGTTTAAAAACAAAATAAAAAACATATATTTATATTTATATAAATCAGTTAAATACAAATTTAAAACTATATGTGGCAATAAAAAATTAAAATTATTTTATTGATTGCGAAAATAATACAAAACTTCCTACCCACCATTTTACTTGTTACCAGATTATAGTACAAAAAGTCAAAAATAATCAAAAAGATGTAAATTATAAAAAAAAATTGGAAAGGTCAAAAATATTCGGATTAATCCGAAAATAGTTGAAAAATCTGAAGAAGCCTAAAATAGTCAGAAAGAGGCGAAATCAGTAGGAAAAAGACGATTACAAAAAATAATAATTTAATTACAAAAAATTTTCAAAATATGAGATAACACAAAAAACGTCAAATGTTGTTATATACAAAAATTAAAAAAAGTCAAAAGTCTACTACTTAACCTTTGAAAAGTCTATTTTAATTTAAAAAAGTCTTGTTAAGGTTTCAACGAAACCCAAATGGATAAGACAGTCGATTTTTGTTCCGCCTTTAGACTCTATTCCCTAAACAATTTTCTTTACTAATTTTAGTCAGTTTAATCTATAATTTATAATACTTAGTCGGTTTGGTCTCATAACAAACTTCTTTTTTGATTTATGTCCTCTCTTTAATTTTGTCTAACTTTCAGTTTTTGTTTTCTATTTTTTCCTTGAATTTAATATTCATGTATTTGTTTTTATTCTTCTAAAAAAAAAAGCATTTTGTCTTTTGAAATTTAATACCGGTATTTAACAAACATTTATTTAAATTCACACAATAATATAAAAAAATCAACACTGTCAAATTTACCTATGCCAAAATAGCAACAACAATTCCCCCCTTTATTAAAGGTACAATTTACACCATAATGAAAACAACAAAAAATGTTGAGTATTACTGTTTTTATTTATTTTTTTTTTTTTTTTATGGAGTCTAATGTTGTTGGNNATTGATTATAACTGTTTTTATTTATTTATTTATTTATTTATTTATTTATTTATTTATTTATTTATTTTTTTTTTTTTTATTATGGAGTCTAATGTTGTTGGTAATATTTTTTCTGGATTCTCTTTTCGGTTTCTTATTTGTTTACAAAAATATGGAATTTTATTGAATTTGTTTTGTTTTTGGTTTTCTAAATGTTTTTTTATATATATTTTTCTTTGTATTTAACCAGAGTACGGCGTCGAATGGCTGTAATCCGGCGGATATCAAGCCGCTTTTTAATTTGATAATACGCCAATAAAGAAAGTTATTTTCCCCTAATTAATTTTAATAATTTTTATAAAATTTATTATTATTATTTTTTATTTAACTTTTATACTGACTGGAGGCTCTTGAATGATTTTAGAACATATACGTTATTAGCCTGTACCGTGAAATTGGTTTGGTATGGATTTTTGTATGTCAGTACAGGAGTTAATTTTGTTAATTCAATATTTTTCTCCAATCTTTCTCCTTAAGCTATTTCAGTTTATGCTTGTTATTACTTTTTTTCCAAAATTAATTTCTACAACGCAAATAATTTTGTTTGTTTGCTTTTTTTTATGCGTCACGAAGACCTTGGTGGTTATGGGTGTGTTAGTGCGTTTATACGATATGGTGGGTTTTATATTAACTAACAGGGATGGCAAATGTAAATTATGAAATGGGATATGATATCAATCAATATAAAATATTAAAAAAAATTGACAGAAGTTATTTAAAATTTTATTGATTTTTTTAGTCTTAAATCTAAATTTAAAAAGTACAATAATTTTACTGAGAATTTTTACAAATTTTTAACAACTTTTTGTCAAAATAAACAAAAAATTTCTTGTTTTAAATATTTTTCATATACCTAATATTTAATATAATTATTATCAATTGTAGTTTTTTTTATTTAAAAGTTTATTGATATTCTCTATTAACTAGTCTAACTTCCATACATTTACAATTTATTTATAAAAAAACAAACCTTATCAAACATTTTATTTTTAATTTGAACACTAGTGTTATGTCGATTGTATGTACTTTTATTATTTACATTTAGTTCTTTATAACAATCACGTGTTTTTTTTACTTTCTAAATTTATAATATCATACATGTGTCTACAGACGCACAAACGTTTATAACTACAAAAAATACATATATATTTAAATTAGTTAAATTTTATCTATCTATTTTATTTTAAATGTTTACTTTGCATAACAATTAGACATGGTTAGGCTAACGAATGGTAAATAAACTTCAAAGAGTTGCCATATTTATAAAAAAATCAAACTCTTAAAAAGGGGAGCAAAGATAACAAAGAATTGTTGGAAAGTGTGTAATTATTTAAAAAATTGAAAAATCTTTTATTGTCTTTACAATAATAAAAATTATACGTAACACTTGTATTTATAGAATTTACTTGCAATTCCTTCTTCATAAGTAATTCTGTTCCAATTTATTTGTAAACAAACACGTGACTTTATTTAACAACCAAGAGACTTGTGTCAATAACAGAAAAATTTATATCAATTTATTATTTTCTTTTTAATACAAGGAGAACAAAGAGATAAAAACTAAACATATTTATGACAAGTTGGAGTGCTACAGACGTTTGTAACGTTTGTAAAAGATTTAAATTTTATTATTTCTTTATAAAAATTCTTTAAGAAAAAATTGTTTGTCTATATAAATTTGTATAAATTCATTTGGGGATTTAAAATTTATAAACAATTTAATATATGTATTGCAATTTTTTTCCTACTGTTTGCAAAATAAGTCAGTATTTATTATTTACAATTTTGAACAACAATCTATAAATTAAACAGATGTTTAGATTATTAATTATATTTTGTGTTGAATTGTGTTATTTTTATTTATAAAGACCTAGAAAAAACAATTAACAGATAAGAGCACTTTACATGTGCTAAAATTTTTTTTAAAAAACAAATAATTTTTTTGTTTTCTTTATAATTTAACATTTTGTATGTTTTATATAATAAAACAATAAAATATATTGTAGACATATTTTTGTTGCTCAAAATGACGCAAATATGTACATATGTATTTGTTTTAAATTTATTTGTACCCTTTTTTTTATAAAATAATAAGAGGTTTTTAAACATATTCAACACAAATTGTTCACATTAAATAACAGGTTTAATTATAACAAAATTAACCCCTTGTTTTTATAAAATTAAACAATTTAAAATCTTTATATAATTTTTAACCTCTAAAGCAAACATCACCACTGTTTTTTTTTTAATCACACACACCTCTGTATTGTGGTGGAGCCCTTAAGAGTGGTGAAAAAAGAAAAAAAATCAAAACAAACCAAATAAACTCACACTGTAAAACATATCAACACACAAACCCCCATGCACTTTACTCACGTAATTTATAAATGGAGAAAATCTATAGATGATAACACAATACAACAAATCTACTCATTAAGTCTTTGTTGTTGTCGTTGATAATTGAAAAGCAAAACTAACAAAAACGCCAACAACAACAATAATATGTGTAGTAAAATACAAAAATAAAAAACATATTTCAACCATAAATAAAATATTTATTTACAAAACAACATTATTAGTGTTTTGTGTTTTGAGGGGGGAAAGAGAGGGGAAAAGAAGATTTGTCTTTTAAATGCTGAGAGCCTAGTAAATTACCTTCAGTTAATTGGTCCTAGGTCGAGGTTAAATTAATTATGTTGTTTTCAATGTTGTTGTTGATGTAGTATTGCGTTGGGGGCAGATTTGTTTTATACCGTTACATACATAATCTACAACAGACATAAAAAGAGGAAAAACATGAAGACGTGTAGAAAAAAAAACACGTGCAGCTACTGTGTTTTATTTAGGTTTTTGTTTTTGGTGCGTTATCAGAGTCAGAGATGTAAAGGAGTAAATTTTACAAATTTGAAAAAATTCCAGAAAAAATCTAATAACGTAAATTTTCTTATAAAAATTAAATTTTTAAAATATAAAAAATTTTGAAATAAAAAGTTAATTTTTGGAAAAAAGTAAATGTTTGAAAAATGTCGAGTTTTTTGCTATAAAAAGGACATTTTTGGAAAAAACTTGTTATAAAAAAGTACATGTTTTTGTAAATGCCATCATTTTTTATTGCTGTTATTATTTTTTTTTTTAAATTTGCTTAAAAGCATTTTTTTAATTTGCTATAAAAAGTTAATTTTGGAAATTTTGTGTGAAGAAAATTTAATAAATTTTTTTAAATAAAAATAAGATAATTTTTTAAATAAAAATTATATAAATTTTTTTAAATAAAAATAAGATAATTTTTTAAATAAAATAACATTTTTTGAAGAAAATAAAAAAATAAAAACTGTAGAAAAAAAATATATTTAGAAAATTTCTATAAACAAATTTTATATAAAAAAAATTTCCTTCTAATGGTAGATTTTGGAAATTTCCTTTTAATAATAAAAATTATTTGAAAAACAAGATTTTGTGTTTTAAAACTCTGAGGATTTTAGAATTATAGGGTAAAGGGGGGGAGGGGGAGGGAAAGTGCAAAGGAAAAGCAGTAATTAAAAATTCATATTAAATACTTTTATATTAAAAAAAAGAAAAAGAAATCTTTTGTAAAAAAAAATAAATGATAGCAGGAGGTTTTTCAAGGAACTTATTTATTACCTACATAATAAATAAGTTTATTTGCATATCTTATATAAACAAAAGAGCCAATTAAAAGTTTATATTAAGAAGAAAAAAATGCTTTATAATTAATTAACAAAATAAAACCACTAGGTAGTGTAATATAACAAGTGTCATTTTCTTTATAATGAATAGCAATTAGTTAACTCAAACCCCCACCCAGCTAAAAGAATTCTTTGGGGGAGCTCTTATGCAACGTAAAGCGTTAATTAGTTGGAGTTTTTTACCAGGCGCACAAAATTCTAAGAAAGTTTTTCTAATTAGCAACGAATTTTTAAAACAAAAAAAAATCTCTTGAGGTTTTGTAGGAATTTTTATTTTTTTGGTTTTGGGAATAACGGAAGTAAGAGTAGAAAAAAATATGTATATTTTTTTGTTTTGTTTTCATTACATGAAAAATAAAACTACAAATGAAAATGCGTAAGGAATATTTATAACACTCTAATGAATAAAGGGATGGAGGAGGGAGTATATTAATGAGAGAAAGAAGGAAAAACAGAGATAAGAAAAAAAAAACAATTAAGTAGAAGGGCGGCTCTTAACTATTCAAAGCAGGTTGTTTGGTTGTGTATGTTATGTTTAATTAGCTACAGAATATTTATAAGGAAAAAAATAAATAAATAAAATTTGTTATGCGTGCGGTTGGTTGGTTCTTTTTGTTTCTAATTTATTTTGGAATTTGTACGTACGCACAATCTATATTTGCTGTTAGCCTGGTAGAAATACCAATAATATTCAAATTTCGAAAAGTGAAAATTGATTTATGATGGATGGAATGAATATGACTGGTGGGGTTTGACAGCAAATAACAACAATAAGTAACTAACTAATCAACCATATACAGAATAAAATAAGTAAAACAACAAAATTCTTATAAGCAACAAACAGGAAGATTATAAAAAAATATTTTGTTGCAATTAAAATCAAATTAGAATTTTTTTTAGATATTAAAAAGAAATTTTAAATTAGTAAAAATTTTCCTATAGGAAAATTTCAAAAAGGTTTAATTTGAAATACTTAAATAAAAAATAATTGAATTTATTAAAGAAAAACAATTAAATTCTCCATGCCTGTACATAACCCCATTTTCTGTCTTTATTCTATATATTTAAGCTCTTTGTTTTATTTACTTGACTCCTTGACTCTTATTTATATTAAGAGTACGAAGGGGGTGTGAGTTTATTATGTTTTTATGCATTTATTATAAACACGTGTTTATAATAAAAAACCGGTAAATCAATTGCTCTTCATATTTCAGCCTATGATAGTTAATACAACAACAACATATTTAAAATTTTTCAAATATTGTTGTTGCAACAAATAAATTTATTTATACATATGCCTATATATTAAAAGAGTAAACTCTCAGTTAAACACTTGAACAAACAAACAAACTCTTATAATAAAATACAACATACTTGCACACATATTCGTGTATATGATTGTGTGTATGTTTTATTTATGTTTTGAAGGGCATATTTAATAGTTAAGTGTAATATTTTGTAGAGATTTTTTGTTTATTTTATTTGTTTTTTTGAAATAGTAAATGTTTGTTATTTCTTAAAAGTATCTTAAGAATGTTTTTAGTTTTTCTGAATGCCTAATAAGTTAGCTCCAAAAAACCGTTTTGATTTAAAGAATTTTTATTTAAAGGGATCCCCCAAACAATAATAATGATTTTAAATTTTTATAGGGGAAAATTAAACAATAAGATCGTGTGTGTTTCTTCTCTCTTTTTTTTTGAGTTTTAATGACTCTTTCTCTTGTTTAGTTTGAATGTTATTGTAGTTGTTGGTTTTTCATACAACTGAAGTTATTTTTGTAAATTAAAATTCAAGGCCCTTTTTTTAATTTATTGAATTTGTGTGTTGTTGTTGTTGTTGAACGGTAGAGGTTTTAAATAAATAAAAAAAACGCACAAGTTGTTGTATTTTTTTTTTATTTAAAACTTCTGCCTATATGAGGGGTTTACTGATCATATTATTGTTTGTTGTTTTTTAAATTCGATTAAAAAAATCCCTTTGTTTAAAATTATGTTAGCCTGTTACCGACTAGATCATTTTAAAAGCGGAAAAATAGAACCGAAAACCAATTCCAGGGTCAAATAAATTTAAAAAAGATCACGTTAATACACGAAAATTATCAAAGATATCAAAAATATCAATTACATTTTTTATTTTATGAAAATTTTTTATTATGGTTTAAATTTAATTTTTTTAAATATTATTTAATTAGAAAATTTAAAATTTTTAGTTAAAAACGGGAAATTAAAAAGTTTTTAAATAAAAATTATTTTTTATTTTTTGGGGTATTTTTGTAATTTTTATAGGAATTTTTTAAAAAAATTTGTATGTCTAAAAAGTTAAATTTCGAAATTAGGTTTTTTACATCAAAAGATTGAAATAAATAAAAATTCGAATTTTTAATATATTGCGGAATTCGATAATATGAATATGAATTCTAAAATATTTAAATTCTTTTTTAATAAAATTTGAAAATTCATAAAATTTAAATTTTTATTTATTTTATTTTCTTTTTTTAGAATTAAAATTTTAATTAAATTTCTTAAAACTAATTTTGGTATATTTTCCTCTTTTGCTTTCAGAACCTTTAGCAATGGTGCTTGCGATATATCAAATATACAACCCGAACGTCGAGCTAGACTTAATACTGCGCCTGGCATGCGTGGTGCCAGCGGTACAATTGCCATAACAGGTGGTGGTCTTGCGAAGAGACCCTATAATATAATAGGTTCCACGATTTCTCATATAACTGATGATAGTAGCACGGAAAGTTTAACACCCGGCTCATTTAGTAATCGTGGCAGTATAACAAAATCGGTACAAATTAATGATGCCAAAGATTTACGTTATATGAATGCACAGGCACACAAACAACATCAATATAAAGATGAACGTGTCGTTTTGGTATCACGTAAAGTACCATTTTTCATATTTTCAGCTTTGCCCTATTATAAAGGGAAAAATGGAAGGTTAGTATATTATTAATAAAATAAGTTCCTAATAAAAAATATTAAAATTTAAATTTATTTATTTTTTTATTTATTTATTTTTTAGAGCTGAATTACGCAAAGAAGGACGTAGACGTAATACTTCGGGATCACGTCCTTTATCAGCTATTAACGATGCTCCCTTTGATCCTTTTGATTTGTTGGGCATTGAAAGAGGTGAAAGTGGCCAGGTAAGATTTTTGATTTATCCAAAAAAAAAAAAAAAATAAAATTATTAATTTATTATTAAAATTTCTTTAATTTTTAGGATATTTCCTATGGCCATTTGTTAATACCCTCAAGACAATTTAGTAAAGAGGGTAAAAAACATGCAGCCAATACTTCAATTTTGGATAATCAAATTGAAATAACCAGCACGGCTGCTTTAAAAAATCATGGCATTGCAAGGTAGATAATAGATCTTTTTAAGAAAATTCTTTTAAATTTTCATAATTTTCATCATTCTTATATCAGTTACAAATAGTGATAGAAATTGCGAAATTTAGTTCAAATTTATTGCAAAGCGTTAAAAGTTAAGATTTTAAATAATTAGTAATAATTTTGTATTTGAAAATTTATTAAATTCTTAGTCAAAGATTTAAAAAAAATAAAATATGATTCATTGTTTAGCCCTCTTCTGTTTTGTTGCTTATTAATCATTTATGAAATTNNATTTTTAATTTTTAATCATTTAGCTTATTTTGCATTTTTTTTTTGTATTGAAATATTTTTGTTCGTTTTACATAATCGCATTAAGGCAAATTTTTTTTGCTTCTACTATTATATAAAATAAGTTGGCTGAAAGCCAATTAATTAAATATGTTTTTTTTTTGCGATATTGTTCGAAAATTGTATTTTGTACAAAAGAATTAATGTTTAAGTTTAAGGAAATATGAAATGTATACAATTTTTATAAGAGTGTAGACCAGATTACAGACAAAATTATAAACTAGAATGTAAACTATATTAAAGGCTTCACTATAGCTTTGACTGCATACTAGAATATAGTTAATACTAGAAACTAGACTATAAACTATACTATTGACTTGCAAGACTATAGTTTATAATATAGACTCTAGAACAGACTATAGACCAGATTTTAAAACAAAGAACAGATTTCAGTTAATAAAGAACTATAGGACAAATAATAAAATAGGATAATAAAGACTACACTAAATAATAGTCTGCAGTGGAGACTATAATAGAAAATATTACAGACTATAAAACATATTTTAGGCTAAACTATAGACTATAGAACAGGTTATAGACTAGACTATGGAACATACTACAGAATACACTAGAGAACATAATATAAACTAGACTAGAATCTAATACTACGGTAGTATGCTAGACTATATTACTGACTATAAAACATATTTTAGGCTAGACTATAGAACAAACTACAGACTAGACTGTAGAACTGGTTATATACTAGACTATGGAACATAGATTTTAAAACAGACTACATACACTTCACATTTTTAGACAATAAAGCACTATAGAACAGACTATAAAATAGACTAATGAAGACTACACTAAATAATAGACTGTAGTAGAGACGATACTAGACTATGTTACAGACTATAGAACATATTTTAGGCTAGACTATAGAACAAACTATAGACTAGACTATAGAACAAACTATAGACTAGACTATAGAACAGGTTATTGATTAGACTAGAATCTAATAGACTAAGCTCTATAAGTTACAGCTTAAATTGCAAACTAAAATATAGATGAGATTTTTTTAAATAACCTTTAGGCGGTATTAGAAAGTGTAGTATAATATGGTTTCGTTAATTTTACTTATTATTCCTTTCCTTTATATGTTTTATTATTTTCTTCCAAAAACTTTGTTATTTATCATTTTATTTTTGCATATTTTTCATTTCACAGAACCAAAATCATGACACGACATAAAGGCAAATGGTAACCAAACAATTTGTAATTTAAGTGTCCTGTCTGTAAATTGTTGTAGTATAAAATTAGGGTCTTAATAAGGCGAAAAAATATTCAATAAAAACGAAAAATTAAAAATTGACAGTCATATTCAGAACAAAACAAAAAATAATGTATGTTTGATAAAGCTTTATTAACTCTTTTTGTATGTAAATTCTTTATCAAGCATACATTATTTTTTTGAATGCGGCTGTGATAATATACATATATACATATATGTATTTGTTTAATTAAAGAAAGAAATATATTTGCCTATTAAGACCCAACTTTAAATTGTTTACTAAAATTGTACTAAAATAAAAAATCTAAATGTTTGTTTTTTAAAAACAGATAAAATTTTTATATTACTTTAGAATTTTTGTAGAAAAAAATATTTAAAATCAAAATCATGTTTCATTATTAAATTCATATAAAAATACTAATCTTAATAAAAAAATACAATTTATTGTTTAATATTTTTTATTAACAAAAAACTCGATTGTTTAATGAAATTTTTATAAAATTAAAATTTTAGGTGCTTTACCTATGACAACAATAATCGTAATAATACGGCAAGTCCTTCTCCTGATATTAAGTTAGATTATGATGAATCCTTAGATGGCACAAGAAGTTTACAGGTAATTTACTTTAATTTTTTCTAAAATAATTAAACAAAATGAATAAATTTTTATAATTTCTGTTATAACTACAGCACTTGCAATATTCTGCTAATATTTTGGATGATCCTGAATTAATTGCTGGCAAACATCGTACTTTATTAACTTTTACTTCTTATATGACTTCAGTTATTGATTATGTTAGACCTTCGGATTTGAAAAAGGAGCTAAATGATAAATTTAAAGAGAAATTTCCTCATATACAATTAACTTTAAGTAAATTGAGAAGGTAATTAATTAATTTTATTTTATAAAATAAATAAATTGAGGGAATTAATTTTTTTTTCTATTTTATTATTAAATTTTAGCATTAAACGTGAAATGCGCCGTATTAATAAGCTGGATAGCCGCATTGATTTGGTAACCATTTCACAGGCTTATGTTTATTTTGAAAAACTTATTTTGGCCAATTTGATTAATAAATCAAATCGTAAATTATGTGCTGGAGCCTGTTTACTATTGAGTGCTAAAATGAATGATGTTAAAGGAGATTTATTAAAAAGTTTAATTGAGGTAAGTTTTTATAACTTTTGTAGGCGGAGATTTTTGTTCTTTTATTTTATTATAAAATAAAACATTTTGCTTTACAGAAAACTGAAAACGTGTTTCGTTTAAATCGCAAAGAATTAATTTCTTCAGAATTTGCTGTTTTGGTAGCATTGGAATTTAGTTTACATGTTCCTATGCATGAGATCTTACCACATTATCAACGTTTACTTTACGAATCCTAGGATTGGCCTAAACGCTTTGCCGATAAGCGTTTCCTAACGGCTGCTGCTAATACATCACGTTATTATTTACGCCGTTGTGCTAGCAGCAAAAAGTAAATATTATTTCTTTTTTCTTTTTTTTTATACAGACAAACATTTGTAAATAATTATTATATGTAAACTATAAACTTTTTTTATAACTAAATACTTTCTTACACAATTTTTATACAGCTAAACTAATTACTTATTGCTACATATAAATATTTCTTAAAAAATCATAATAAATTCCCAAACACCAAACTTTCTATATGAAAAATTTTTATAATTTTTTAACCCAGGACTATAAGAATTTTTAGATTTTGAAACAAAATTATATTTTTGGCCCAATACTTTTTGCTGGACTTAGTTTATATTGAATTTCTATAATTTGTTAAGAAACTTTTCAAGTATTAATTTTTCGAATATTCGAAACTTTTCTTTGAAAAGTAGCTTAAGAAATAACTTTAGCATTAAAAATCATAGAAATATATTTTAATACGTGTTAGTATTTGTTAAATAAACTTTTTTCATAAGATCAAAAAGTAATAACAACACAGTATTATAAAACTGAAAACTGATTTGAAAAATGAATGAAAAAAAAAAAACAAAATTTAAAATTAAAATTATTTGAAAAACTAAAACAAATAATTACGAAATATCGGTAATTAAAAAAATTTAAAACCAAACTTAATTATGAAAAATAAATAAATAATAGTGAGATCAGAAATAGGAATAAAAAAAAATTGCTTTTAATAGAAAATATTTTTAAAAATTAGTTTTTAAAGGAAAAAAGTTTTTTTTCTAAAATTTTAATTTTAGAGAAAAAATGTGACATTTTTTATGAAAAAAAAATTCCAAATAATTGCTTTTTCAAGGAAATATTTTCTAAAATTTGGTTTTTGTAAAAAAAAATTTTCGAAATTTGGTTTTTGTAAAAAAAATTTTCAAAATTTGATTTTTGTAAGAAATTTTTCGAAAATTTGATTTTTACACAAAATTTTTTAAATTTTTATTTTTAAAAGAAAATTTTCCCCAAATGTACTTTTAAAGAAAATTAAAGAAAACCAAAAATTTGATTTTAGATAAATTTAAAAAAAATTCTATTTAGAAAAATTTGTTTGAAAATTTCTATAACAACCCAGGAAAATTTTTAGAACATATTCTAAAATTATTAGTTCTAGAACTAGTGTAACCAGAACCAC